>JBCJKH010067993.1:0-42579 GCA_039877255.1 Loriculus beryllinus | reverse complement strand
CTTGGTAAGTGATATTTGCTATGGGTATTGCTGTTGCATAGATTTACCTGACCAACCAAGACCATATTAGCTTACAGAACTGTAAAGCACATTCCTTAAAGTGTGTGCTGGTTTCTTCTCTTCATGTCTTTGCAGGAAGCTTGTAAGGTTTTAATGTAAAATATAACTGCCTATTTCAGCCTGCTTTAAAAAGAAGACAAACAAAACACATATAAACCTTCTTGACATTCTCCATTCATTGGAGGCAATCTTTTCCAGCTTTTCTCCAACTTGCAATGCAGCAGAAATTGTAGTTTCTCTGCAATAGTTGTCACATCCACTCTCTGGCAACTGCTATACCTCACTGTTGTTTTTGATAATCTGTGAGAAGAAGTATTACCTAGTGCTAAAGGTCACATCTTAATAAGTTTCAACATCATCATCACCCAACTGAATTTATTTTTTTCATTAAACATTGTTTAAGTTTATTTGCTTTTCAAGTTTGTATCTTAGGTATTACTAATATCACTAATAATGGCTGTATGCATATGGATTTTAAATAGAGTAGGCTGTGGTTTTATTTTCATGCAGTTGTTTTTTTTACCATACAACACACTTTCACACTTTAAATGAATAATGAATACTATGCTTCTTTGACTTTCAGAGATGGAGAAGTCTGACGATTTACCCACCCTCTCTAAATCCTTGGCTACCTGGAAAGTGAAGCTGCCAAGAATACAAAAAAGATACTGAAGTTATACTCACAGGCACTTGAAGGGAAAGCAGAAGCTGTACAAACATGCAGCAATAGAGGAGCTGGAACAGAGACTTTTGGAAAAGTTCTTGGGTAAAAAAAAAGAAACAGAGGCAGCAGAAAAGGGATCACATCAAGTACCAGCAATGGTCTTTATGCATTTCAGTTTCTGTGGACATCTGTGTCAGATCAAGAGCACAAATGCCTCCTTCTCCAGTCTTTCATATCCAAAATTGCTTCAGAGACTGTAAATATCTGGGGATTCTCTGGCAATGAACAATTCAATGAACGTGGCTGGGCAACTGATGCCTGCACCCAGAGCTCTACCACTATTTATTGAGCAGTCAGAATGATAAAGGCAGCACAGTCACCAGGTCCTCTCTCACAGAGACCATTTGTAATTTTTTTCCTCTACTTTGCAGTTTAGTTTTACACCTGATATATTATTGTGAATGGAGACTTAAAACTCCTTTCAAGGTACCTGGTCTGTCTATACTGTTTCCGGTATTGAGGAGAACAAAAGCATTACCTTAATGAACTGCTGTCTTTAAGTGCAGAATTACTTGTTGGTCACTTGCTTATGACAAACATTAGTAGCTGTTTTTATACCAAAATCACACATCACAGATCTCCCAGTAGTTTGTAATTCTGTTTTAAGAAAGCTTCTGCCTGTGTTTCATGCATTTAAATGTCCAAACATCTCACTGTCCAGGGGGGAGCAGTTATGCTTCGTTTCCTCATTACTCCTGTGTTCATTCATTAATATTCTGGTTTTGTATCTTCAGCCACATCTTTCTAGCTTCAGCACATTTTTTTTTATCTGAAGACACATATATGAAATCAGTATGCTATATTATTGAAAATATAAAATACCATTTAGATTCATAATTTGCTTAAGACCAGATAATGACATTGACACAGCATGCTTACCTGTTCACTATTTCTTCAGGTTGGGGGTTGATTAGTATCTTTCAGAATCAATAAATGCATTGCCTCTAACACCAAACTCAGAATCTCCAGACTCATTTGCCAAAGTCCCCAGTCAGAAAGCCAGACTTTTAACAGTCGCATCAGCACTGACAATTGACTTAATCAAGCTGTGAAGGCCACTTGTCAACACAAATGCTGACTTTCTGCACTGCAAGAGCAATCTACTTTTACACAAGGTCCTACCAGTGAGCACTCTGGCACTGAAGGGTTTGGTTATGATTTTTCAAAATAAACCTCTAGAAAGGATTGCCTAAGTTGAAGCATTTAGCCAATAATGGCTACACATATCTGCTTGCTATGCTATGTTCTACCAAACATACCAGTTCTGCTGTGGTCAAAGCGCTGGCATGCTTATGGAGAAAACATCTGCAGTAATGGCATTCACTGCATCCATCCACACTGAGGTGAACACACTATTCTTCCTCTTCAAGCTCAGGCCAGCTTCAGAGAAACCCAGAATGCTATTAAGGTTCTTTGGTATACTTACCTCTCATTCTATAAATGCTCCTAGTAGGATCATTCCTACAAATGTTTCTAGTCACATACTAGGACCAATGGCACAGGCACATAGGCACAACAAAGCAAACACAAAATTTGCGCTGCATGACTAAGATACAGATTTAACTCAGACTGTTGTAAAACAAAGTTAAGCAACTCTCTACAGCCCCAGTATTATTTTTGAACCATCTCTTTTTTAAAACACTCACTCTTAGCTAATACTGATTTGTATTTTCACTACTTGATAATGGAACAATATTCATACCTGGTAAGGTATGAATGTAACACACTACTACTTAGTTTCTGCATAAAATTAGTACTTATTGAGCACATTTACATACTGCACACTACTTATGTTTAATCTTTTTCTTTTAGACTGAGTTTAATGGTAATATTCCTTCTTGGTGCAGCTACTTAAAATTTGTGCTATCCTCTGTAATCCAACAATCACTGACTTTTTAATTTAGCTTCCTCTGTCATGTAGCCCTTACATCAAAATTCATTCTGTCAATTTCTCCTTTATCCTTATTTTTCCTATGTGGCCCTTTTACGTTTTATTGTTGTTTTCACAGTACTTTTAATCTAAGATGCTCTTTTTTAACGAACATCCTCTTTTTGTCTACTTGGGCTTTTAGTGTTTTCATTATTTGGAAAGCTATGGAATCACTTTGCCTTAAAACAATGAAGGTTTAGTATCTATAGCACACAGTTTTAGGAGGATAATATTCTTAAACTGTAAGTTACCCAGAATGTGGAGTAGCAAAAATAACAAACTGAGGAAAAATGTAATGTACTGTCCCTATTATGTTCCTAACGCATTTAGAAACACATTTTTATCATCAGACAGAAGAGGTGTACAATGAAACAGATTCTATATATATTTAAACAGACCTGAAACAGCTGCTTTACTGACATGTTTTGTACTAATTCCCATTTTCAGCATATCTAGATGGCAACACAGCTCAATTTCAGAAGCAAAATAAGAGATGAGCTATGAGAAATGGGAGAGAAAAACAAATTTTAATTTAAGCCTAATAATTGCATTTATTCCAATTATTTCAGCTGAACACTTTGAAAAATCCCAGTGTATGGCTTGATGCAGCTACCCAGATTTTCTTCTCTCTCTCTTTGGCTTTTGGAGGCCTTATTGCATTCTCAAGCTACAATTCACCAACGTAAGTAGAACTACAACCTTTACAAATTGCCTAAATTCCTGCTGAATTTTGACCAATTTTCTGAATTTTTCAAAACTCTGTCCTTAGACTATTTATAGAGGATTGTATTTTTTCTAAAGAATTTTCACAGTTGCTGTCTCTCCAAAAGGCCAAATAGACTTCCTAACAGGAAGGGAAGGGGAGAGAAATCCAAAGCATTTAAATGTTTGCAGAAATACTTGAGAGAAGCACAGCTAAAATACTGTCTTTTTTTTACTTCATTTGTTTGAATGCTATTTCTAGAAATGACTGTGAAAAGGATGCTGTGACAGTAGCACTTGTGAACAGCATGACATCCCTCTACGCTTCCATCCCAGTCTTTTCTGTTTTGGGGTTTAAAGCAACCACAGGCTACTGGGACTGCTTGGACAGGTAAGAAACTTGTGTTTCCAGTGTTATACTGCAGTTTCAATGCCTAAACAGATAATGTGTTACTTGAAAAACATGCATTTAGATAACTTATTTTCACTAAAAAGGAAAAGCATCTGTATAGAGAAGTCTAATATAAACATAGAAAGTACTACGGCATTGAGACAAGAATGGTCGGAGCAGCGTCTGTGAGAAGCAAGACAAATAAAACAATCCACAGTAAGTAGCACACCAAGGATCACATCTCAACCTCAGACTAGTGTCAGAAGTAGTTAAAGAAACAATACCTTTTCCTGTTCCACTAGATTCACTGAATTACCAAACACAAGTTGTGCAAATTCTGGAGAGCTGATAAAATAAAACAGGAGTGTCCTAGAGACTGCATCTGCATAAAGTACTCAAAGTTTGTACCTGAAAGAGAAGACATTAAAAAGTCTGAATACTTTTTCATAACTATTTTATATAAAAGTTCTCACTTAATATTTTCTTTTTTACTGTAAATAACAGCACAGAAAGTAAATGCAACTTCCTATTAAATCTGAATATATGGCAGAGCATTTCCAGCCACAGCATCTGCAAACATTTAAGCTAATGATATGCTGGCTTCTCTGGCAGGAACATTATCAGTATTATCAATGAATTTGATCTTCCGGAAGAAAGCACCATGAGAGATAACTACACAGCCTGGATTAGCCTCCTCAATTCATCACATCCAGAAAAAATTGCTGGACTCAAACTGAAAAGCTGTGACCTTCAAGAATTTCTTGATCAGGTACCATCATTTCTTTCAACAAAGTAACCCTTAAACAAAATATGCAGAAGGACCGGCATCTTCTGTTTTCCTTTAAGTACTTGTACTTTACTCTGCTTGTAATGAATGCATTATTTCGCAATTTGAAATAGCAACACTGCTGTAGGACAGTCTGAAAGCAAAGCTCTATGGTACAGCATAAAAAATTACATGTTATCTTCACAAAACTCATCTTCAAAGGTGGTCCTACCTGGAGCCTACTACAGACACTAGATTCAGTCCTACTTTGTTTTACAGGCATAAGCATAACAGAGGAAACGCATCTAGCTGAAAGATTATAGAAAACAGGATGCTGAATGGGAGTTTCCTAAATCAGTATCTATTAAAATGTTCATTCTTTGCCTTCAAGCACATGTATGACCAGGAGGAAGGTATCATCACTGTCTTCTCTTTCAGCCTTCTTTCCATTCCCTCTTGTCCTCTCCCTTTTAACTCCTCTGCACAGGATCTCACCTATATTTTAAACCCTTTTCCCCTAACCCCCTCCCACCACCAAAATACACCAGGATTCTCACCCCTTCCTTCTTTTCCAACCCTCCCAACTCCTGTCACTAAACACAGATGTTTTTTCTGTTTACTTCTCAAACCTCATTTCACTTGCTCCAGTAATTCCACCGAGTCCTGTAACTGTCATTTACTACTCACGCATTTGCACTCCTTCCTTACAAGGCCTTATCACCTAATGAGAAAGAATAGAACTCTCTTGCTGCTGGAGCAGCAATCATAACCTTACTTAGATCTCATGTTTAAAGCGGCATTAACAAAAGAACTGCTATTTCAATTACAGCTCTCAGATCTGCTTTACTCCAGACCTGTCTCTCTGTGACAGCCAAGACTCTGCTCTATGATTATCCGCACATCTCTGCCAGATCACTTAAAATTAAAATCTCCACAAACACTCTCCACTACCCATTTTCTCAACTGCTGGCTACCACAGAGCCCCACAGAGGGGCCAGCACCCTTGACTCCAGGGAAGGACAGAAGTGTGCTATAATTCTATATGCGTAAGGAACTACATTTACACCATTATAATGTGTATTTTTACCTGTGAATTCTGCAGAGTGTATCGGGAACTGGCTTGGCTTTCATCACGTTCACTCAAGCCATCATTATCATGCCAGGCTCCCAGGCCTGGGCTATCCTGTTTTTTATAATGCTGTTCTGCCTGGGCCTTTCCTCTATGTTTGGGAACATCGAGGGAGTCTTCACTCCTCTTCTAGAACTTCGAATTATATCTAAATCAATACGCAAAGAGGTATTATCTGGTAAGATATTTGCTTCACTTTGTTCAAACAAGGTGGCTTCTTTACAGATGCGCAAACTATCAACTGCTTAACAAACATCATAGAGGATTAAGAATCAGTAATATTAATTTAGCTATCTCATAGTGTTAGTAAGGGCAGCGGATTATGTTTGCAGAAGACAAGCACATAGGTGAGGTAACAGTTACGGCAGAAGCTGTCAGATAACAGTATTATATGGCCCTTGCCAGTTTTTTTCTTAGCTTGTTTCTGTCTGAGAAAGCTTGTTAAATTGCTGTTCCTGGAGTCAGGTTTACCCTGAGCTGCTGCAGACACAAGAACAAGCCTTGTCTTCACTTAAGCCTTTGGTATCTCAACAAGTCACCTTAAGGCAACTAGTGACATCAGCTGGTTAGGCATAACCACCTGTGCACAACTTCACCCCACTGTCACAACTATAAGGTAGGTCATTAAACCCTTTTTCATTCAGGTTTATGCTGCTACAGATTATTTCATATTTACTGAGAACATACCAGAGTACAAAATTACCACTTGGAAAACAAGGTATGAGTGCACGAAATCCTGTTCTTGCACCAAAAGCAGAATCATTTCAACCAGAGACAGTTGCTGACCCCAACCTGCTCCTCTAGAACCAGACTTGGTGAGAGTCTGAGATCTTAATGTGAAACTGGTCTAGAAAAATTCCTGGCAGTTTGAAGTAATGGATTAACACTAGTGCAATGTGCCTTTTTAAATTATTTTAAATTATTATGGGGAATATTGCTGTCATGACTTTTTTTAAAGTCTTCCTGTGGCATCTAAATTATATTCTTCTCATTTTACAACTTTTTATGTAAAAATAAATTTATTTACAATTTGGTAAGGTAATTATATCACTTTTTTTGTTTTCTTAAGAAAAAAGAAGTCTGGAAACATTTTTTGACAGCATTGAACCAAAGGCCATCTCAGAGTCAGGAGCAGTAACACAAAAAAAGGACATGAAAACTGATTTACAGCCCACGTCTGCATCTAGCAACACTTTCCCTTCTTTCTACATTTTCTCTCAATTACCCTAAATCCATATCTTGGCTAAAGGAGAACTGAATGCACAGAGTGTGATGAAACTTAAACCATACACATCAGGATACAAGGGGCATACACATTTGCAGCTCTGGGACCTTTGAGCATGTGGGGGGCAGAAATCCAGGGAGCCCTTATACTTCTTAGATGCTGGCTGCTGCATGTTGAGCCTATTTACTGCATGGAAATGAGGGCACCTGAAACTCAACTACATCAGTCAAAATTTAGCATAAGACAGCACTAGTCTATCTGCTGGAAGTATTAAAAACGGAAGGATGCTCTGAGTCATACAAGTGCATTCCTCCTGCAACAGGGTGGTGCCTCTTGGCCAACACATGGTGGAAAATTGAGTTTGGGAAGTGATATCAGCTCCCCTAAGGGAAAAATAGCTTGTTGTAGCTCCAGAAAGAGAAAGAGAGAATAAAATTCACTAGAACAAGAACAAAATTAATTTAGAACAAAAATATACTTACCAAGTTCAGTTCAGTACTCCAGTAACAAAGATATCTTTTTTTCTTCAGGTATAATATGTCTAATTTCTTTCCTCATTGCTCTGTGTTTTACGCTGGGTTCGGGGAGTTACTGGATTGACATATTTGACAGCTATGCAGGCACGGTGCCTCTTCTAGTCATTGCTTTCTTTGAAGTGGTCGGGGTTGTGTATGTCTATAAAATTAAAAGGTATGTTGGAAACAGACATGATTTTTTTGTCATAAGAGAAATGCATTTTCCTCTCCATCCATGTATGTTACATACAGGTATGCAACATTAACTTATTTCTGTAGCACTTACCAGTTCTGTGACTGTAGTTATCATTCTTTGCTTTAAGTCTCCTATTTTGTAAAACAGGAGGGGTAACTCTGCATGGCACTTACGGAAGAGCAGATCTTAAGCTTAAAGCTAGAAAGTCAAGAGCTATTGTAGTTCTTTGGCCAAGAGGGGTTACACTGCCTTTTGAACATCCTCCTGTTACTGCCCTTTTGTTTTGTACTCTTGTATTTTTTGTTTTGACTTTTTTTAATGATTTTTCCCCTCAAACTTCACAGTAAGCAACATGCAGTAAATTCCCCATGTTAAAAGGCTCAACCTGCAAGCTGAGAATCTCTGCAGTCAGACTGCTCTCTTTGAAAGCTTTCCTACATACTTTGTAATTGTAAATGCCAGAAACCTTATCTCATTTTTAGAATAAAGCTCCCTTCTCTATTCAGAGCCCTTCGAGTCCCAAATTTTCCCCAGTTCCCAATAAAGACTTAACCATTTCCCATCTATAATTTACTCAGTTAGGTGTTGGGCCTTCACCTTTCCAATTCTTACTCTGACACTGGGACCATAAAGGTATTGATTTTTTTTTTGTGGATCAGTTTGTTTACTGTATAGGTAATGAACTCGTACTAGGCCAGTACTGTTGCATATCAAGGTGTTCCAGTATCAATTCAACTTCAGCCTTACTCTAGGCTATGATTTTAAAAATAAGAAAATCTTCTTCCTTGGTTACAGCTAAGGCCCCAGCATTATATTTTAAAATCTACTGTTAAAACACTGGAGCATTTCCCATGTTAAATGATGCTAACTCCTAGGCTATATCATCATAAACAATTTCACATATCCGCCTTGCTGCCCATACAGTTAGCCTCAATCTTCCATGATGCAGAATTGGCAATAAAATCTGGTTTCAAATGCTACAATAGGCTCTGGATTTTACAGCACCAGTAATTTCTCTGTTGTGATAGTAGGATGAGAGCACAGTCAAATAACTTCTTCCTCGTTCTCAGGAGAATTTCAAATATCTTCAGTTAGATTAACAGAATTGAAAACACAGCTGGTGTTTGAACCCACCATGCACAAAAATCACAGATCATGTTCCAGACTATGAAACTCCTACCAACTTGATAGATACAGGTTATCATGTAACTATCAAACTGAGAACCATACATCTACTGCCCATTTGATGTACAAAATGGTAAGAGGTATATGTAAAAAATCAGTAACATGTCCAAATGACTGCCACTACTGACTGCAAAGCATGCTGGTTCAGGTTGCTGTATTGTATTACCGCTGTAATATTTTCATCCCTTATTTGTGCTTAGAAACTTTAGACTAGGTGCTCAAGTAATGTAAACTGTCAACGTAAACAGATGATTCATCCCTGGTAGACATCAATAAAGACCTACATTATTGATATCATTATTTACTTAAGTCTATAGTAAGTTATTAAAGAAGCACATGAAATAGAAAAAATTTAGGAAGCTGTAATAGTACAGAAGTTGTTTAAAACTTAGTTATGAAAGTGTTTAAAACTTACAGAAAAATATGAAAAATTGAAACTGTTATGACTTAGATCTGACATCTGCCTCCTCTTAAAAGGTTCAGTAAAGATGTGAAATGGATGACTGGACGAAAACCCAATCTCTACTGGCAGATCACATGGAGGTTTATTAGCCCTCTGCTCCTGCTAATCGTCTTCCTGGCTTTTGTTACTCTTCAGATACAGAAGCCATCAGGTTATGCAGCCTGGAACCCTCAATATGTATGTTCCCAAATACTTTTGAAACTTTTAATAAATGCCAAGAGTTGTTACGTTTTTTCTCCCCTACCAGATCCTTTAGAATCATTACCACCTACTGCTTACCTACATAACACAGCCTGAAGTGATGCAATGCTCAGAATGAGAAGGCTGCAGTATGTACAGAGGTGACACATGCTAAAAAGTGTTTCTGTCAAGAGCCTCTTCTTGAGAAGTCCTGCATACTTCATACTCCATATTTCTTATCGATGTGTGTAATGCAGACTGCTACTGAAGAAAATGTCTCATAGATGCTCCACACCTACAGCAGGTTCAGAGGTGGAGCAAATGCATGAGCAGAGCATTAGAGCTGCAGAACAGATGCCAAGGACGAAAATATTTCTCAGTGAGAACTACCAGTACCACTGAGGCCCTGATGAATATGTATTTGACAGGCAGACAGGAAGGGAGGCAGCAGTCTGAGAACAGTGTTGATCTAATTCAGCACCAAAGACATGTCATTGTTGAGATCATTTGATCTGGATGTCACTGTCAGTTGCAGTTTCTTGGATCCCTCTCAAATACACCCTGCATAGGAGTGTGAAGATTGATTCTGATCTTAAACTGCATGATTACACTGCTGCAGTGTCTCCTCCAAAATCCATGGAGTATTACCATCCCAAAATAAAACTTGCAGACTTGCAGGAACGTCATTATCATAATTCCCTTGAAATCTCTCATTTAAATCTTCCTTATTTGGATAATGGTATGCTCAATAATTGCTGAAACCAGGTAAGCTTTGAGTACTAACAAGAATAATCAGAGCTTAAGCAAGAGAGTAAAAGTTTGATAACTTCAGGAAACCTGTGCATCCCCAGGAATTTGTCATAATCCCAGCTGTAAATCTTTGAAACTATAAAACATTTACTGTCATCTTTAAACCCATGAGGAGATATAGAGAGGACATGGCAACCGAGTGCTACTGTGGAGCAGGAGTAAAACTTTTGCTGTCCTTGCTATAACAGCGTAAGAAAATGCAAATAGAAATGTTAGCAAGCTGTAAGTGTACATACCAATTATTTCTTTTGCTTGCTTTTTATTTCCATAGGAAGGCTTCCCTATGAAAGAGGAGAAAGTGTATCCACCTTGGGTACTGGCCATCTGTGTGCTGTTAGCTGTTCTTCCTTGTGTGTTTGTACCTCTGGTAGCACTCTTTCACCTCATCAAACAAATGTGCAGAAGTAAGAACCCAAGCTTTGTACAGCCAGAAGCGTTTTCGTGTCAGGGGGCTAGTATCAACTTTTCTCATCCAAAAGAATCAATACCAATTGTATGTATCTGTAAAAAAAAGTAGGACAGCCCTTATTACACATGACTAGCTGTAGTATGGTATCATCCAACCAACCTGGTTACGCAGTTCATATGCTTACAGCCAGTCACCAGCACTCTATAAACAGTGCTCCTATGTTTCCTTTATTTTCACCCAGTTTCACAAGTTACATTAATGCTGTCCCTCCTACAACCTGTCCTGAATCCTACATACCAATCTAGTGTCCACCCCACAGCTTCAACCCTTTCATGCATTACCAGCTTCATGCCTCTCTCCAGCCAGAATTTAAACTTGCAAAGCCTGCTAGTAATTGTAAATGCCCTGTCTTCCTTCACTTCCCTTCTAAAAGAACCAGTCTATTCCAAAGAGTCAGCAATTCTCACTTAGAACAATTCTAACATTGGAACACTAGCACCCCCATTTCATTCACCAACCCTCCTCTGAGAGATGTAGAATGGAAGCTCTTGAAGAGTAAGGACTTCTCCTGTTCACTACACTATTTTTTGTAAATCTGTATTCTCAAATGTTGCAAACAGCAAAAATAAAGCATTGGCAGTTAAAAGAATGTAAATCAAATAAATCTGAGTAATTCATTTTGCACAAATCTCTTACCTTAGCAGATTCCAGAATTTATTGTAGTAGAAAATACTGTGAAAACAAATGTGCCCATTTATTTCCCTTAATTTCTCATACAGAACACAGTAACTAAATAGTGTAAGTGCAGATGCATGTAAGCCTCTCAGTGAGCTGCAACTTTACATGACATGGCAACGAAATGAAATTATTCTTCATTTAAAAATGGGTTTTCCTGTACTGACCTGCAGATCCTAGCCACTCTGCCACCTGAGCAAGCAGCACCTCTGAAAAAATATAGGAAAAGTATTTGAGGATAAGGTATGACTAAGCCTTTAGGCTCAGTAATTAAGAGACTCAAGGAAAGGAGAGGAAGATTAAGGAAAACAGAAGCAATTTCAGTATTTAGCCTTGTGATAGACTAGACACTAGTAGGGCTTTGTAATAGGTAGCAGGAATTTGGCCACACAGCAAAGATGAATGAGACCAACAAACTACAGAGCAAAAGAATTTACATGACACCTTGAAATGTAACTGGTTTTTATCTTGCTGCTTAAGGAAAGAGCAGGGTAAAAAGAGAGAAATAGGTTGGCTTTTTTTAGATTTTTCTTTTTTACATTTAGCATCCCCCTCACATAGCTGCTGCTGCAACCTCATGTCCTGCAACTGGCCTAGACAGGAACTCTCCTGGGCAGTGACAGTACTAGAAACAGCAGCGTATAATTTGCCACACCACATCCACGCTGTGCTCCTGCCTGCTGGAAAGAAATGCACAGTTAACTGTCTGTGTGCACAGCAACTGGCCATGCCAGAATCTCCTGGTACTTCCCGCTATGTGGGATGAGTAGTATCACCTGCAAAACAATCAAGTGCTTGGGCTTCATGTTTTTACTTCTGAGAGTCATGGACCTGGCCAGTGGTATGATGATGTCCATCAGTTCCCCATGGTAGCCTGCCAACAACCGCAGCCCTTCAAGTCAATAGTGGGCAGGTACTCCAGCACGGAAACACAGCTTCTGTCAGCAGAAGCCTCACAAGTCACAAAGGTCCAAGCCAACATCCTGATGTTCTGCAGTTATGCACTGCAGAGGCTCTTGAAAAGCACAGAGATGATTTAAATTGCCACTCTGCCTGTTGTAAATTAGGTTTGAAAGGTTATGAGTAATAAAAGGCTTCCATAAAAAATGAGTAATCAAAAAGCCCCAATATAATTGCAATTTTGACCATATATTAAAAAAAAACTTTAAATACAGAAATAAGATTTTTCACTAGCTAAAATATCCATTCTACATTCATGTCTCTGACTGCAGATAGCTAGATATTCATTAATATCATATATGCAGAGTATATGCAGTGAGTTTTAAGTAGGTTTAAGCAAGTTTTAGATCTGTTCTTAAAAAAAAAAACAAACACATCCAACTAACACAGACACAAGCTGAGAAAAGAATTAAATTACGTATAACAAGGCTGTCAAGTCTATAAATCTGTCTCAAGCTACTGTCACAGAACTCACAGAGTTCCTGACTTTTGAGTTGTCCCTTCCCATTCACCAGAAGGGAGACTTCGTGGGTTGCCAGACATGCAGTTCAGCCTGGGAGGGGAAGATAATTTTCAGCTACTACAGTAACTACAACTCAAGGCAAGCAAATGCACTAGTTGAAGTTACTTTTTAGCCAAAGTAGACATGTAAAAAATGTGTTGAGCAGCTCTTGCAGGAACCTAACTTTTCTGCTCTCAGTGCACTTCTGATGTGACCTCTGCTAAAATTCCTGTGCCAGAACTGAAGCCTTTTTCCAGTCAGACCAGTGTCACAGTCTTCCCCTTCCTATACATAAGAAGCACAGCATCCTACAGGTATTATTTTCTCTTGAATAGCATAACTCTTGAGTAAGCATATGCATGCAAACATGAAACTGAATGTGTTGGAAGTCCTGCATACTAAGCACTTTCTGCTTCAGCATAATCTCCTCCTAATCTGTCATCTGCATATCGCATCAGA
The DNA here is from genome assembly GCA_039877255.1 of Loriculus beryllinus. Classification (NCBI taxonomy): domain Eukaryota; kingdom Metazoa; phylum Chordata; class Aves; order Psittaciformes; family Psittacidae; genus Loriculus; species Loriculus beryllinus. The sequence goes on along the minus strand of JBCJKH010067993.1, from coordinate 29,238 downwards.
AACTTTGCTATAATACTCTGCTGCAAACTCATACTGTTCTGACGGAGAAGACCTCTCTAGAACTATCTAGGCTGTAAGGACAGCCTAGATTATTGTGGGTAAATGTGTAAAAGACACAGACACAGGTATGGCAATGTTCAGCCTTAAGAAGAATCCATAGCCCTAACACAAGGAGCTCAAAAACCTATTCAAAGTCTCAGAAGGAGCATGCAGTGATAAATGCTCCATCTCTGGCCAGTGTTCAAGGCCAGGTTGGGTAGAGTCTTGGGCGACATGGTCTAGTGTGTGGTGTCCCTGCCCATGGCAGGGGAGTTGGAACTAGACGGTCTTAGGGACCTTTCCAACCCTAATTATTCTATGATTCTGTGATATATAAAACATACATTAAACAACCAGCTTTAATACTGAATTTTTGGCATTTATTAGTTGTATTCTCCAAAGTATAACATTTCTAACCTGTACATCTTGCTAGGTACTGCCATGAAATGCACTTGCCCTGTGCATGTAACTGTCTTTCAGGATGTAACACAGCTGGTCAGGATATTAAGGATTACTGTAAAATAAAGGTATTGGAGACAGGGACACGTTATTGTAAATAACTAGGCAATTTATTATAAAATAGTCTGTAACACAACAAAGCAAAGAACACTTCTTCAGAAACAACATGCTGAAGCAATAAAGTAGATCTGTGTATCCAGAACATAGTTTAACAACCCCTTGATCAACAACACGGAAATTACAGAAGGAAACCCAGTTTATTACTTCAATTAGCCTGTGAATTTATAGACAAACACAAACAAGAAGGTATTAACAAAATTGTCTGCTCTTTTCAAGTCCTCATGTGGTATCTGAGAAACAAACATGGAAGACTTTTGAGTGAAGCTGCTTTCTGTCCACTACCAAAATAAACTGGAGAGAAAAGTCATCTGGACACAAAATATTCACCTTCAAACCTGGAAAAAAAATATTAAATAAACTTCAATCAGTCCAGGATATTTTTGAAATCTTCATAACAAGATGGTTTTGTCACTTCCTTCAGTAGTGCCATAGTATTCTCTGGGATCTTCCTGAACAGCTGCATCTTACCTACAAAAATACCAGAAAAAAATCATTACTATTGCAAGTAACTAACAATTCTGGTTTAGAAAAATAATATAATGAAATCAATACTAGATTAATCCAATTAAGAAGTTGGAATACCTGGAATATAGAGACAAAAAAAGCAGTAATAAAATATGCTACTATTCTTCTGCTCTTCTACCAGGCTAATAAATAAAAAGGTCAAAAATCGCATATGAAAATATTAACAAACTAAGAAAATCAAGGAGCAAATTGCCCTACTATGTCCTTGTAACACTTCTTTGTTTGAATTTAAGATTTTTTTTTAATATAAAGTTATTTATTAAATGACTATATATACCAAAAAAGGAGTTCCGTCAAACCATAGTGCTGTTGAAAGCCCCTATTCTAAACACCGCTAAGAACAAGGGACAGGTCCTGTGTGGTTGCTAATGTTTACCTGCAGCAGAAAGGTATTCCTGAACTGTTTCTTTTCCCCCTCTACTTTCAGATATGACATCAACGTAGCCTATGCTTGGAACAGACACATTAAAACTTAAATAAAATAAAGAAATAAAATCACCTTGTGCTGTAAGACTGGCAACAAAGCAGCAATTCTCCTCAGAGTGTTTCCTTATAGGAGAAGAGAGGCTAACTGGAAAGCCACCCTTAGGGTGGAAATTTTGGAGACTGAACAAGGCTCTTGGGAATGGAATTTTTATGAATATACCAGTTTTGAAACAATGAAGGTCGCCGAGTCTAACATCAACATTATAGACAATAAAAAGGACTTTTTAAACATCGGGAAGATAATGTAAAATCCTAGCAACAGTTAAAAGTCTGTCGCCTAAAGAGAGGTGGCAAAATTGTCAATGGGGCAGAAAGGCAAAAGTGCTCAATAAATATTTGTTCTGTGTTTGGAAAGGAGACAGATGATGTACTTATATCTTATCATGATAAGGAAAGAGTCTTGCTTCTTTCACCACTGGTAATAATAAGAGGGATGTTAAACAGTAACTATATTCTAAATACTTAACTCTGAAGAATGATGACAAATTGTATAGACAAGCCCCTGATGCTGATATTCAACAAGTTTTGGAACATTTAGGATTGACAACAACTCCTACTAACAAGCCCTTGATGTTAATATTTAACAGGTTTTGGAACTGTGGGGAAAAAAACCTCCTTCACAAAACCTATGAGCTTGATACCGATTCTCATGAAGAGTAATGGAAAGGCATGTGCAGAGATACAAGAAAAAACAGTTAAGGTTCTATCAAATCCTGTCAACAACCTGATCTTACAGGGGTAGTAGGTTTTATATAGCTGATACAAGCTCCAAGATGAGAACAAAATGTGTAGTTAAGTCAACACAGGTGCTATTACCTGTCTTTGTTATCTGTGCTACAGCTTGCTGTGCCATGTAAAGATACTGAGCCAACTTCACAGGAACACACCCCAGAGCCAGTGACTTCACTGCTACAGCTACTCTGACATATCTACACATGCTACCTGATTACCAGAAGACAAACTTAAAAGTTAGCTCCGGTATCTCTACATAATGCTCAGCACTGTAGTAACCTTCTCTACAGCATGGTGATGCGATTCTAATAACATTACCCAGGAATAAGTCTGATGCAGGCTAAACAAAGCTAATTTCAAGACTGAGCAGAAAACTATCAATAGCTCTTTAAATTGATTTTAGTGCATTCCTGCAGGATTCAGAGACTTAATATCTTACCAGATTTAGAAGAAAATACAAATGTAAATGCCATGTACAATCAGGTGACTGAAAACCAGCCTTTATCTATGATCAAAGATCTTAGAGACATGCAGATAATGATGCACGTTCATACCAAGGGTATGCACATGAGTTACCACTACAGATCACAAGATGTCTTTGTACCACTTTACCAGCACACTGTTCAACCCCTACAGGGGCCATATAGTGCCTTCTCAGTTGCTTTACAAAACCAGTTTGAAATGATTTTTAAAACCTCAACCAACCCTTAAAAGAAGGAGAAAGGCAGGTGGAAGCACATATAGACGCAGGCAAAGCACCTCTCAAAATTAGTCACTGGTAAATATCTAAGTTATATGACAACCTGACACCAAACAGCTACCCTCCTGCCAGATTACCTAGCAGATGTTTTGGGAGCTTTTCATAAAAAAATAACCCAGCTACAGAAGTGCTCCACTACATGTTGAGTCAACCCCTGCAGCACAGGTGGAACAAGGCTAGTGGAAGTACAGGTAAGATTTCATAGGGCAATAAGCAAATAGAGATCTCGAAGATGGCATTCAAGTTATTTGGGCCCCAGTGATCTGTTGGCCAATCACAGGAAATGCTTCTACATTAAAAACAAGTCACATCCTGCTAATTGTTTAGACAGCCATTAAGCAAAACCCTCTGAACCCTTGATCTTTCAGCAGTGTACTTGAAGTCTCAGACATTTCCAAAAGAAAGTAGGCCTTGTAGACAGAGTTGTCCAAAAATTATGAATGTGAAGAACAAATTCTGCCTCAGAGAAGGTTAATATTTATGAAAGAATAGCTGGAAATCACTCTTTTCAAGAGAATGTTTCTACTTGCCTTTGGACATTTCCTGCTCTACCCCCACAATACTCAGCAAGTACAGCATTAATAGTTCTCCCCAAGAATTGAGGAAACAAGGTTATTACATATGTTCAACGGCAATTCTCATTGCCAGAGAAGCTAACTGACAGATGGTCAGCTTTCCCTTCTTGGGGTAGAAACTATACATACAGCGTTAGGCCTGGACTACACACAAGTTTAAGGTCAATACCGTAGTTAGGCAAGTGGCTGCACAGGTACAGCCAAAGACACCTAACAATAATCATTATTCAAACTAGGAAAATTCCACCTCTACTTCCCTGCCCATTTTCCCTGGCATCTGCGGTGGTGTGATTTTGTGGACAGTGAGAGCACTTTTATGGCAGATGCAAACACCCATGGAAGATGAGATTCTGCTGAACAATAAAGCTGCCTGGGGCTGTACCTCCACCCTGGAGGTGGTGTTGGATTCAACAGCAAAGCATGCACATAGGGGAGCTTTGGCATAGGTGGTCTGACAGTGTAAGATCCCAAGAGCAAAATCTTCAGCATTACGGACGAAAATTCAGAGGTACCCTATATGGATCTTAGGGAAGTCACACAGCTCCCAGAGAAGCTGTTACCCTACTGGGTGTGACCACTGCATTCTCTGCTCAGCTTTTTAGTTTCTGTCCTCTCCAAGTGAAGCAAGCAGCCAACTCTTCCCTTCCTGGACACAGGCCTCTTTCCCCTGGTAGCCCTAGAAGGGCTGAGAAGAACTGGCTTCTCAGCAGCAGTGATCAGACTTTGCGCCTCTGGTTTTGGTGTCAGTAAGTAAGTCAGTCAGTAACTCTGAGAGAATGAACTTCCCTGGAAGAGGCCGCTGGAGGTCTGGTCCATACAGAAAGCCTGTACCTAGCCAGAACACAGCTGGTGCAGTCCCAATGATCAGTTTGTTTTCTGTAAATGTTTGTCATCTTCGATACATTCACACTGCACTACAAATCAGGCTGTTTGCACCCAGGCATTGCTGCAAACCTCTGATATGGGAACAAAACGTGTACTTCCGAAACCAGATCTGCCCTTTTTCTGCAAAGATTCCAAGTTTTATTACAAGTAACCATATTTCAAACTCCAAAAATAATTGAATACTTACAGATTTTTAGAGGGCTAAGCAGGCATTTGTAAATAATTCTGTGGTTTGCCAGCTTGACAGTGAATGCATCGTAGCAGAGCCATTCTGCTGCCTCAAAAGGGAACATACCAGATGCACCTTTCTTACCTAAAGTAATCCCTGGAAGCAGAACATGAAAATAATGTCACTGAAAATTACAGTCATGAAGAACAGTGTCTGACCTCTCCTTGCTTTCTAATCACTCCAAGATTTTTTACTAAAAATCTGTGCAGTCAATGAAGTCTCCTATGTCAGCAGAGAACTCAAACTAAAACATGAAATATTTCAGTATCTTTGGAAAACTGAGTTTAGGAAAAGAAATGCCCTGAGATTCTTATTATGCACTCAGTGTTTTCCATTCCTGATCTTTATCTCAAAATTACATAATCTGACTGCACATTCAAGACATTTTATTTGTCAAATAAAAAAAGCCAGAAAACCCCACGCTGCTTCACTGCCATTAACATACTATACCTTTGTTCTTTGCTTTCAGGATACTATAGCAGCATGATGCAGTATCAGAGATGATTCTTAGGAAGAAATAAGGATTGTTTCTAACTTGCTGGTTGAATGGAAGTTGGAGAACACAGGCATGAAACCTGTTCATAAAAACAGCCTATTTAATCACGTCATTTCCAATTTCAAGTGAAACTATAATTACCTACCTTAGGCACTAAACAACATTTAAAGGCACACAACAGTTTTCAACTATATCAACACATTTAGCATATGACACCTCTTTTATATATACACGCTCCTGGAGTGTCAGACACACGTGATGTTTGTTTCTAAATTTTGTGCTGAAAGATCTTGAAGTAATCGGCCTTGGTAATGTAATTCTCTTCTGAAGATGATGACTGTCTTATGTGAAGGGAAAGTTAAGCTATGCATTCTCACCAATTCCATATCACAGACCATGCAGCCAGAGAACACCCATGTGACACATGTGAAAGGAAGAAAAAACAAAACCAGACCCCAGAACAAATTATGTTCTGGAATTCAGGAAAACAGACCTTCAAATGACATAGTGTTTCACAGACCAGCATTTCCACTCTTTTGTCTACAAACATTACTTGCATTCTAGGCTCCTTTACACCTCTGTTCAGACATATTTTAAAACTGCTTTTTTTTCAGGAGATGGAGGGGAGGGAGGGCTGAATATAGTCAACAATTACAACGATGACTGGTAATTACTTGATAATGTGTATACTTGTTTATTAAATTAACCCAGCATAAGTGTAATCACTTCAAGAAATTCTGAACTTACAAAATATTTAAAGGATAAACATAATTACCACACTCCATCACCGGCTAAATTAACCTGACATGCTGGTAGCATGGGTGACAGGCTTTTAAAGGTATTCTAACCTGAAGACCTTTGTTAGGGTGTTCCCATAAAAGCAAACAGAAGCAACTAAGTAATCATGTCCAGCATCAGAGAAAATAACTTAAGTCCCTCACAACACAAAGTATAAATATTTGATACATGAGTGCTGCACTAGACAAGTCCAATTACGCTTCCTGAACACAAGAACGATACAGATGGAACGTGGACCAAGCTGAATTTAAGAACAAAACTGAAACGTCACTCCCTAAAAAGTATGAGCCTAGCAAAAGAGCAACAGCTGATTTCTGTAAAGATAGAAGCACCTCTTATATCTTTTTTGTGTTAATAAAAAATTTCTTAGTGCTGCTCATCATTCAAGGTTTTTGATGTACATTATGTTTGATGTACAGTATTTTCTCCTAAATTACTTATCCGTTTTTATTTCTTTCCCTTCTCCTTGTTTCAAACATTCACTTCCTCTACTTGTCAAGAACAGCTCACAAACCCCAAGCTATTACCAGCTATGGAGCAATTAAGATATTTATCAGCAGCTAAGAAACTCCAATTAACTTGGTAGAATGTAACCTCACTTTAGGTAAAGTTATACAGGTCAAAGTTCTGCATGATTTTAATAGATACAAAGTTCTAAATATAAACTGGTTAATAAGTGATAAGGCTTCTTGTCATCCTGCTGAAGCAAAACAGACTACTTTTCTTGAGGTCAGCTGTCAATACCACAAGACACTGAAAATGCATTTAGTGAAGTGTCACATAAACACAGACATTAATACAATCCTGAATCTAATAGTTACCTAAGAACGGTGTTGAAACAAGAATAACTTGACTTACTTCTTACATTTACACAGCACACTTTTTCCTTCACATGTCAAGAAAGAGTAATGAAATATTCAGTTACTGCAGAAGCCAGTGACCTACCTGTAAGCCTGAAGTAAAAATATCTTGTAGACGTTAATGAGAACTGTTCTAAGGCTGTTGATCTAGAACAGAACAGAAACAGAGCTATAGGAATACTTGGGTGTCACAATAGGATTTGTTCAACAGCATGAGGTGATTTAGAGATCTAGAGAAAAAAACATTCTATGCTAAACTTCAAAGATTTCTTTAGGGTAAGTTAATAATGTTGTGAAGGCTCAGTTCTGGAAGGTGCCGAGACCCCACATTTTAGTTGATGTCAACATTTCCAAGTTACGTGGATTACCTCTCAAAATCAGCTTTTTACATCAGAACTCAATGCCTTTCTAACTATCACTAATCACAGTATTTCCAAACATCCATTTCCGTATTCCCACCTGCAAATCAAGAAATAAAGAATGGCATTTCAGTTTGAGGACTGAAGTCAATTTGTATTTCATGTTTTTCCCAGCTGTCATACTTGAATTGAAGGAAAGACTTGCTCTGATGTAATTAAAGTTATAACTAGGAAAAAAAAGAAGAAAAAAAGTAGTTAAAACTCCATGGGCTAATAGACCAAATTAAATTCTGCAAAGTAAGCATTTAACTTCTCATGTCACAGAAAATGCCTGCTAATCAATGAGCGAGTAGCCAAGAGATGACTATAACTAAATCCAATTTAGAAAGAGACTAGACAGTGTGGCATTAAGGCTGTTAGCTAAGGAATGACTTCAGTATCGCAGGGCTGAATAATTCACCCTGCTAAGTAACCAAAACCAATAAGCTTAAACACAAACTAGATACATCATTAGAACACATGGTCTAGCCAGACCACTATTAATGACTCCAGTGACAACCAAGTTATACTCTGTGATCCATGCAGTGCAGGAGCTGAGGCTGAAAGTCACACAAGGGTGAAATGAGGCAACAGTTACTTGAGTCAAGCTTATGAAAAGGAAAATGGCTCTTGTAACAAACACATCAGGATTCCGAGTAGTGTCTCCCAAGACCAGTAGCATCAATGTCCTCAGCAACAAACTATTTCTTTCACAAACACAACTAGTAAATAAATCTCTATTAATTCTAGTCCTTTGTTTTTACAGAAAATAATGTCATATAAATTCCTTTCCTAAACTGTCCAAGCTTTCTTGTTTTGGAATACTACTAAAGAATTTCAACACTCTGGTGATGGAAAACCTCCTTCAAATTTCCCACTTAAATGTATGCATGGGCTGGTTATACTGAACACAATCAGTAACATAACAATATATTCTTTCTCTTTAAACAGGTTTGTGGTTTTTTTTTTGTTAACCTTTAGCAAATGTCTAATGCCATCTCTATTAGTCTACATAAAGAGTCTATGGAGCTTTCAGTAGGATACACTGTCCCATCCAAGAGTTCCATGCCACTTCAGACTGCTTTGTGTATATAGTTTAAAGAGAAGTTACTTCTACCCTACACTACCATCTGGAGTTTACCAGAGGGAACACCTCCGATGTTGAAAGGATTACTAGTCTCTCTAGTCCATACAAAATTAATCTCATGATTAGGAAGCCACAAAAAAACCCAAACCAATAATTTCAGAATACTAACTATAGCTATATAATATCAGGCACAATACAGTACCGAGATATATGTACATACACATACACAGTTTCACAATAATGGTGAAAGAACCTAAACTGAGGTGATTGAATAAACTTTCTCAGAACCACGTAGCCACCATACAGTATATGACTTCTGGTCATTAGGGACCTGTGCTACATTCAATGGTGTTCATGGTATGTACATTCCATCAGGATGGAATGAAGAAAATAGCAGGCTGCACAGCAGAATAAAATGTTTAGATTAATGTGTAAGAAACAGAATTGTGAGATCTGTTTTGCAGTGAATTCAACTACACCATTCACAAGACATCCTTCTGCTTCTCACATTAAGTACAATATACTGTGAAGCTGACAATGGAGTATACAACTCTATTTACCTGGAGTAATCGCAGCAAACCTCAAGTGTCTGCATATCAAATAATAAACCACACCACAGGATCACATGACAATCATCACCCCCGGAAAATCCTGGGATATCATCAACACAAAAATTCACGACTGTCTTACTGGGGTTTATTAAAAAGCCATACTCAGGAATACCCGCTGCTAGAGTCCTAAAACAAATATGAACAGTAATAAGTATAACAGCAATATAAGACACATTTGATCTTGCATAAAACGACAGAAACCAAAGAATAAAGGGAACAACAACCAACTCTTCAGGTTAACAAAACACAGCTAGAAATAAAAAAAACTGAATTAGAGTTAAATAGATAGATAAGTAAGCTGAAGAACATGAGGATAATGGAGAAAAATTTTTACAGATTAATACAAATTAAGAACTTAAACCAGGAAACATTTGAGACAAGCTGCATAAACCACACTCACAGAAACCACTGATATCAAAATCACTGGAAGAAGACAGATAAAAGTTATTGGTTTTGAAAGTTAACAAAACCAAAAAGAATCCACTTAATAGGAACCTCATTTATCTGATGAAATGCATTCTTTCCCTAGGGAAAGAAGAACGGAATAGAAGGTAATAGCACACCTGCCCAATAAAACCATTTTGAGAAAGTTAACTAAGACACCTTAAAAATCTGAGGGAAAATGGTGTTGAAAGACAAGTGATAGGTACTTTGGTTAGTCTGCACTCCTAATTGCTGCTAGAATCTCCATCAAGGTCAGTAGCTGGGTCCCTAATTTAAAATTCAGCAGGAATCCCCCACCATCTGAGCTGCAACACATTTTTAGTTGACCATCAAGAAAGCACAGACTATCAACAAGGACTCCAAAACTGCCCTTGATTATTAAGTCATAAAATATACCTGCATGTGCAAGCATGTATGAAGATGAAAAATAATGAACTAAATGGTTCACTCACTTATTACTTTGAAGACTATGTCATTAATAGCATACCTTAGAAAATGTCTTGCCTTCGTTAAATGTGGTGTAACCAGCAAAAAGTCATCAATGAGACGCATTAGGACTCTGTAATCAATAAGAAATTGGTGTTAGGTTTTTTTTTATAATGTAGAATTCTTTCTCATTTTTGTCATACTTCTCAGAGCAACAATGTACCCATTTTAATTCACAAGAAGGCAGAGGATAATATGCTCTTCAAATCAGTACCTCTTCTTTCCTAAAAAGAAGGAAAGAAAAGGAGGAGGAGAGAAAAGGAGGAAAGAAAAGAAGGAGAGAAAAGAAAGAAGAAAGCAAAGTGGTTGGCTATATGAAACATGACAGGAATTTATGGCACACAAACTACTCCATAGTAGCTTCTTAGATGCAGGGTTTTACATATTTCCGAGGGAGAATTTGAAGTATCTTACTCAGTAGACACAGAAAGGAGGTGTAATACCTGGTACACAAACACAGGTACTAGATTTTTGATGTACTCTAACTCTGTATCTTCATTTACCATGTAATAACCTTTCTGTGAAGATGTAACTCAAATGTAAAACAGACTACCATCAACCACTGTAAAGGCTGGAGTTTTCTTTTTCAACAGAATTCAGGCCCCAAGCATGCTGATATCTGTCTGATAAATCCTGCCTAATATGTCAAAGAAACCTCTGGAGATAACTTTCTCCTGTCTCCTCTTCAAAGCAGGAGTACAGCCATCACAGTGATGACATCACTGCACTTTTGCACAGCCAAGTCAACAGCCAGGTTATTTTTTTATTTAAAGGCCAAATGAAACAACCAAAAATAACTCAACAGAGATCTAAGTAACATTCCAAAATCTGCTGTATATAAAAGCAGCTGCTACATTAAAGAGTGAATACTTCTGAATTGGTTTCATAGTTTTATTATGTATAAACAACATCCATTGAAATATATAGCTGTTTTGACTCATATCATCGCTGCATTCTAAAGCCTATGAGAACTCTACTACTTATGTAGGAAATGTTTTAAATTTTGAGTTATTTCCATTACCCAGTGAGTCTCCCAAGAAGAGACACCAGACAGATGCACTTATCTGGAGTACTCTACAATCTGGAGTACTCTACGTACTTCTTAGTTTCTTTTTTCTTTCTTAGGACAGAATGCACAGCAATGGAAAACTGACAAATTTCGGGGTCCAGATCACGCCTAAAGACCCTATTCTGGGATTCAGCTGTGGATCAGTTCAAATAGAGGCAAAAGGGATGCCAAAGGTGTACAGCTAATAGAGGCTTAGCTTTCTGTCAAGCTCTGAAGAAGCACCCAGGAGCAAGGCATAAAGACTTAGAAGATGTACAGAATCACACAGGGTTTCAAACAGGAACCAATATGCACTGTAAAAAATCTGCAATAAAGCTGTGACCTTGCTAACATGCTAAGATTTACAGATGGTGGTTTGGAAAGCCCTCAGGCAAAAAGAAGACTGGAGTATCAGAAAGCCTGCAATGAACAATGTTTAAGGACAAAAGACCATAGATGTTGTGGGAACGAGTGTGGAAGAACCATAAACTTCTTACAGAAGAGCTTGTCAGACTCTACAGCATCCCTAAATATTGTGCTCTGTTTAAGTATAAGTCTCCTACCCACAGATCTAGGAAAGCTTCTTTTCAGCACTTTTCCTTCCAATCTTACGTCAAACAAGCAAATTCCCTCACAAAGCCACCACAGAAGCTTCAGAAATGATTGTGTGTACTACACTCTGACAGGACAGTTGGAAATCCTTGAAATTCAAAATTAAACTTCACAGAAAATGTCTAACACAGATCTTATATATTATGCATTGCTGTAACAGAGCACCCAGTAAAGAACAAAGCATCCCTACCCATCCTGCTGTATCCCACTGAGCAATTTGTTTTCCATGTCTCCATAGAATAAGCTGCAAAGTAAGGTTGATGAAATGGAGCCCTGTGGAATTCCACAGCACTGTAAGTAGTACCTAGTACAGAAGAAAGATAAAATCAAAACACACAAGACTGCAATAAACTATTCCATTAAGCTTTCACTTATTTTTTCAAGTATAACATATATGTTTCAATAAGACACAGACTACATGCTTGCTAGTTAGCCTTAAATTTGTTCTTAACCTACATACAGCTCCAGAAGTTTTACATTAAACAGTGAAAAAAAAAAACCATTAATACATATATTCCTTCCTTTTTAACAAGCTCCAGTAAGTGTTATTAAATGAAAGAAATTTTATAAATTATCTCAAACCACAATGCCTCCTTGCCTCCTTCCCCTCCTTCAATCGCATAGCCACACTTCATTTAAGCTTTGTAATTCTTTATGTTGCATCTTACATTGTTTCTTGTACAAGAACGTTTGTTTCAAAGCTAAATGCACTAATGAAATATTCCAAACTTATTTATTTATTGAGGTGTTTGTTCTTTGTATATACTTGCACAGCATGACCTAAGTGAAACAGTTTCTTGGTTTTTTTGTGTTGTATTTTTTGCCAGTTTTGGTTTTGATTGGTTGGTTGGGTTTTTTCCCCCCAAATAAGTATTACTTTAATTTCAGGAAAATTTCTGACAGCTTAGCCCAGTAGAGCACATGATCTGGTTTTATGCATCTCAACTACACTTTAAATCACATTTATTTCCTCATTTAACAGCTCAGGCATGAAGCTATGTTACTTTTAATTAGGAAAAACCCCACTACATCCTGTGAAATGCTAACCTTTATTATTTGCAATTTCACTCAGCCTCCCCACTGGCCTACTTGTAAAATTCACTGAAGTTGTCAGTTGTCATTTTGCAGAAGCATAATCCTTGATTTGTTTTTCCTGGCTTCAAAGAATTCACAGAGACATAGTGAGGAAGGCTTCATTACCTCCCCTATCTTGTTACTTACATAAAGCCAGTAAGACCACGCATAGTAATAGTAATACATGACATCTAGGTAAGCTACCGAAGACAGAACTCCCCATTAACTTATGGATTTTTCTGTGCTGGCAGGAACAGAATGAACATGCCACACAAAACCCAAGGGAATTATTTTCACAACATTCCTTCGAAGCAGTGAGATATTAGATTATATTATAAAGTAATGACTTTTGATAAATGTATTAAAAGGTATTAAAGTATTCCTTCTAGCATATTTCTCAAAACATCAAGTAAATATTAACCGTGATGCCTTTTGGAGAACCATCAGTTAAAGAGTGTCTTCATTTACTAAACTTACTGCAGCTTTGGTTGGTTTGGGGTTGTTTGGTTTGTTTTTTTTAAGAATGAGGTATTCAAAAGGGACGAATTCCTCCCAGGACAAACAGTATTTTTTCAGCCAAGCTGACAGACTAAGTAAGTGTGGAGTTGGCTTTGTCAAGGTGTGCTTTCTTTAAAACCATTAAACTCATTAAACATACTGATGTTAGTCACTCCTTATTAATGGCCACATCAGCAGTCTCATGATTCTGCCACCTATAAAGGCTCTTCTATTTGCCTCCTTGAAAGCTTTTCTCCCCCTCACACAACCCTGTGAGATTAAGTATTCTAAACTAAAGGTATTTTTTCAAGAGCAAGCAGCTACTCATTCTAATATAGCTCACTCTGAATTTACAAATAAAGATCATGTAAGTACTAGCTTTCCATGTGTGATACACATTTGCCACCTAGAGGCAAAACCAGATGAGAAATACCAAATTAGCGTCTCTAGGAACACAAGAAATATGCATTACTACCCTCTATACTATCCGATTCCTAATTTTAAAGTTGCCAGTAATTTTAATTAATATTCTTACTGACTTGTATTTTCATTTTGAATTGCCAAATAGCAAGTCCACACAGAAAAGGTTTAATTTTGCACTACAGGGAAATGACTAACAAGACGGTGGCATGATTGCTTGAATGTTACCTTGCTTTTATTTATCACTATGGATCCCAACATTTTAAAAGTATTTTTCTTTTGAACTACGTCTGCAGTTTTAAATGAAGAAGGTTACATATCTCTAGAATGATGCATTCTTTGTAGAGTTAACATTATCCAAGTGGGAAAGAGAAGTTTTATTCAATATAAATTTTATTCCACTCTTCCTGTTTTTATGGAGTTTAAACTGATAAAACAGATCTCAAATACATGCAAAATAAAAATCTTTTAAAAGACAGCTATTGAAAATCCCCTGAGCCAATTCAAAGTATCCTGTTTAACAGGGAAAAAACAATGAATGAAAAAACCCAAACACACTAAAGAAAGAAACTATTTTCTTTTTTACCTGTTCCCGATCTCCAGGATATTGTTATGTATCATTTGAAGAAAAAAAGTAAATAGGCTGGAACTTGTGACATTTAGACTTAAGCCCTAGAAACGCAACAAAACAAAAAGTTTGTACTTTAGAAAGGTATTGAAAATGAAAACATAATATACACTTAGAAACCTTTATGGAAGGTTAGACTGTAACAGTTTAAATTCCTAAGGTAAAAAGAAAACCCACCCGAATCCAAGGTCTGAATTAAACACTAAAAAGCTGCTCTCATCCAACAAGCAAATGGTGCAGCTCTTTTTCTGTTTTGCTTTAGGAGAAAAGCAGTTTTGATTAGTGTTACATGGGAAAACAATTAAGTCTAATGTCTAAACAACTTTAAGTGTTGGCATATGATACTGGATTATTACAATGTATGAGACCCCGCTCTTTTGGCCACTTTCTATCCTGTAGGACAGTGTCTAAAACTGTCATGTTCTTTAGGATTCCGCAAAGACAGATACACTCACTTGCCAGCTCTACTGCAAAACACTCTCTGCCATGTAGTACCAACGATTCCATGCATCACTGCCCACCCAATATTTATGAAGCTTTCTGTATTAAAAGTTGTGTAATAAAAAATTCATTTAGAGCAATTTAAATCCCTTTAACAAAAAGAACTGAAGTAAAATTACTTCTTCTGCATAGATTAGAAATGAGACAAATGCATCCACTTTTTGACAGACCCACATGAAATCATGGTTATTTGCACTGAAAAGCTAATGTGATACACCCATAGTACAGACACCCAAGCCGACTTGACACTGTCCTCAGAACACTTTGAAGTAATGACATACAGATACACAACTTGTTTTCAAATGCAAAATATTTTTAAATAGAACGCTGCTGTTCATGTAATATCTAGCATAGTTATCTAGATCAGATGTCCAGTGGAAAAAAGAACAAAACAAAGCCTACATACACATAATGAGAGATCCAGATAGTTTTTATTTTCATTCATGCACTCATTAAGCTCCCTACACTTTGTAGGATCACAGAATCATGCACCACCCACACTATATATTCTATTCCTACATCCACAGACATATATATATAATTCATTCTACCTGTATTAGAATAAATTACCCCAAATCAAAATTTTCCATTGGGAAGTTTGTGGGGAAAAAGAATAAATAAATAAAAAATAGAGGAAGTAGGCTGTCAGAAAATACCCGTCTGGTCTTCTGACGGTCAGGAATATGGTAGGTTGCTATCATGGAACACCAATTGATACCAAGCAATAAAATGTATCAGGAAACTGACTGAGCTTACTACTTCTATGCCTTTCTCTGTCATGCCCCTTGTACAGGAGGAAATCTTGAGAACAACCATTTGGAATTAGTACAGTTCCTTGCAACACAAGAATCATAAGGCAGACGGATGCACGCTTCTTGTAACAAAGTGTCCTTTTCTCAACCTTGGCAGATAATTACTGAAATTGTTAAGCTTTTTGTTTGTTTTGGTTTTTTGAGTTTTTTTTTTTTTTGTTTAAGTAATTTTTCTATTCTGTACAGTTTGCTATTCAAGATACCACATCGATTTCCTCAGCTACTTAGCTTAGAATGCATTTTGCTCATTCTTACTTCTGCTTGTTCTAGAGATAGCAAGTGTTGAAGCCCTTCTTTATTAGACAGTTAATTTTTCACTTGAGAACTGTTGAAACAAACAATGGAGTTAGGAAAGGAAAAAGAAAACACTGGTTAAAATGAAAGTTTGAGGCAACAATGAGAAAATATGGGAAAAGTCTAGAAGGACATTTTGCCAGATTTCTTGCCTGGTGCACTCCTTCCACTGAACACTGAGAACCTGTTATAAACATCAAAGAAGAGATTATAAAAATCTTTTTATGGAAGGTGCTGGGTTACTAGAAAACAGGTGGTGTCACCACCTAATATATACATTCAATTAAAATACAGAATCTTCCTCCAATTCTTCTATAGCTTTCTTATTTCAGTTGAAAATAAGCCTCCCAGTATTTACCTGTTATTGAACAGTATTTACCTGTTCAACTACTATTGCATTTTGCAATGAGGTACTCCTCTGAAGGTAGGACACAAAGCTCTCCATGTCTGACTTAAAATCCTGACAAGTAGAAACCTGTATATTGAGTGTAAAGAAGAAAATTACAAAAGCAATACAAAATTCAGTAGCAGACTCTTTTACTCAGTGAAGCTCAAAGGCCTTATACTAAAGCCTTATTCTGTTATTTCAATCCAACAGTTCTGCTATTGTTAAAATGTCTCCTCACATATCTCTATTTCTGCAATACATTTACATTTGTACTTACTAACACTGAGTAAAAAATGTAAAAATTACAGACTAAAAAGAAGCTTTGCTACCTCTGAAAAATATCCAACACTATTAACAAATGGTTTATGAAGTAAATGCCTAATGCATATTGTGACCAAAAAAAAAAAAAAAAGTATAAATAAAAATATTGCTTGGACCGAAACCTATTTACAACAGTAAGTAGAAGAAAATCAGCATATCATACACTTCTCCTATAGCACTTCCTGGCTTTTCCACTTGCAGTAATCATAACCACGGCATAGCGTCGTATGAAGTATTGAGTTTTTTTCTGAGGTTTTAAGATCCGTGAAACCACTTCTATAAGTTTATTGTGGGGAATGGTATCATATGCCTTGGACACATCAGTCTGAAATAGAAGGAATATCCCCCATTATGTATTCATCAATACCACTGTAAACACTATGTTAGTAAGAAGAGTATTGTAGTACGTAAAAAAGACGGAAGGATGAATCACATAGGAGTGTAATTATTACATCATTCAGTCCAAATCTGTGACAAAACAAACCCACTGTTTATCTGCAAAACCTTTCCTCACTGATCAACAAGTATAGCCTTACAAGAGATAACAACTCGTTTTAGCACAATTCTTAAATCTAACACTGAACCTTCAATAATTTAATTGAAGTTTATCGGTGATAATTTTTATGTTTAAATATTTTAAGAAATCTTCCTTTCCATATGATCATGGAGGTGACATCTTAGGCTTTTGGAAAGCTCCAAACCCAGATGTTTTATCTTTCCTAAAACGCATACTGCAATCTTACCTCTGCTTTTACTTAGCATAGTCAATGCTAATGAAGTCATAGTCAAAATTCAAAACCTTCTGAAAAAGAAAACAGTTTTAGCAGAACTATGTCAATGATGTGATTTTTTGGCTTGAAGGATAACAAGACAATCACTGAAATGTCAGGACAGGATGACAACTGACATATGAAAGCACAGGAGAGAAGCCCCATTATAGTGTAGATAGATTTCTGTAATTTATACACATCTGTATAACCTGCCCCAATTCAAAGCTATGAATTGAGCTCAAACACAAAACATTGCCTGCTAGACATAACAGAAAAACGAAGGTGTTAAGAAGAAACTCCTTCATATAGTGGGATAAGACAAGCACTCATTTTTTTCAAGAGAAGAAGCTCATTGGAGAGACACTTGTTGGCAGTTCAAGTATTCATTTTCAACAGAAACTAATGAGAGTGAGACAGGAGAGACCTATTAAAAAAAAAAAACAAACATTAATTTATCCAAATATGCATAGCAAGTTTTTCCTGGTTTTCCTTTGGGAAGATGGCCCGAAAAGCATAACTGGTTTTTATACCTTTGTTCTGTTTTCATACTAAAGTAAAGGTAACTGCAAAAATCCAGTGCATGTGCTACACAACAAACATAGATAGAAAAATAAGGTAAAGGAAGTGCTACTGCAGGGACACCCCCTGTCAAAAAACCCAACTAAACCCCACCTTAAAAAAGCCAAACCAGAGTCTGTGTTAAGTATGCACAAAAGTTTATTCTGAAAAAGAAATAATTATGCAGTCAGATCACAGCTATTACAGCAACAGAAGTATCTGCACAAGCTGACTTTGAAAAGTTAGTTTGAATGTGTTATTAAAAAGACATACCTTTACAAAGTAGAAATGAGGAATTTCATCATATGATTCAGCAACTTCTGCAACAAAATTCTTCCATGTCCTGTAGATATCATCTTTCCCAAACACTGAAGAGCCGATAAAACTTCTGTTTATAGTCCGTTCATAATTTAACACACTAAATAGATTTTTCAGTTCAGTGCTGTATTGCTGCACCTACAGAGATCAAAGAGAGTCACCTTAAAGTATGTTGAAACATGTTAAATGCTGCCCAATACATAGATTTCACACTTGGATGAAAAATGAGATTAAATTTATGTATTTACTATATTACTTTGCTCAACTGCAGTTTTCAGAAAGCCTGAATTTAGCTGCAGCAAAAACCTGCAAATGACAAAAGAGCCTCTGTACCCGACTCTTGGAAATCAAGGTGTAATAGTTAAGGAGATAAACAGATGGACTTGCAAATAGTTTCAACAGTTGAGAACTAAGAGCTGAAAACCTCAGTGTCCTCAACTATTTGTCAGCACTCTCTAACAGGAGCCTATTGCTCTTACTTTTCAGTAGATACAGATACTCCCTCTCAGCTGCAGAGCAGCCAAGTTACCTCAAATCACTTGACCAGCTACCATGGTTGACTTTGAACCTACATCTTCTTCAGTATATTCATGTCATCCTTTGCCAGATCTGTTACAGGAATGACAGCAACTTTAAAGCACTGCAGCTATGTCTGAATTAACTGCGGGCATATTTTCAAATCTGATAGTCTGACTGCCACAAAAAGACTATGAAAAAGTAACACTTCAGATCTGGTCTGAGAATCACATACAGAGCAGTAAGCACTAAGAAGCCATTGACCTATCATCCATTTGTGGAACATCAGTCTTGTGTACCAGATGGGACTCAGCCTTAAGAAAAACAATTAATGCAGTCATGCAAGACAGTGGAATCAGCTTCCCGCTATGTCTTGTGGTTAACTAGCCTGTTAAACAGATTAGTCTGCGCAGTGTATTCTGCCTCTGTTTCTACACTGCAGTAATTCCCAGCTTCTTTCGTATCTCCCTAACGTAGTTCATCCAGCTTCCTTGCTATTCCTGGACCTTCTGCAACACACCAAATTCACCTTTTGGCCCTCTAAGCTGACCTGGCATCAAAACCAGCTAGCCAACATACACCATCAGTATTCAGGTAAATCCCAACAGGACAGACTTATCCATCCCTCACCTGCTGGTGTGCCAAACAAATATGACATGTTAGCTCAGAATACTGACGGAGATTTGTGTCCTTCTACTCTCATAAGTGAGTGACGCCTACCACAACCAATTAGTAAACCTGAAGGAAAGGAACAGAAAGAGGAAAAAAACCCAAAACCTAATAGGCCATGCCATTCCCCTAGACTCGCTTCTTTAAGCCAGTCTTGCAAACAGAAGTACATGATTCTGTAATTGAAGGCTAATGGTAATTAAGCACTGGGAAGGGAGAAGTCAACAACAAGTAAGCCCATTCAGTCATTCCGATTCGAATGTTCAACATGTCAAAACTAGTTTTATATAACAAACAGGTCACTTGCTTTATTAGCTGCCTGCATCAAATACATATAACACAATAAAGAAAATAAAAACCTTCTTTTCTCTGCTTTCCTTGCTGAATGCTTGTGCATCAACAATACTATTCATTTTCACTATGGGTCTTAATCCATCTGGTCTGGGAATAAACCGGAGCCTTGATGTCACATATTTTTTTTGACGGATAGCTTCAATATCCTTTGAAGATAAAGCACGTAGATGTACTCCATCAAAATGCTTTCTAAAATACAAACACACATTTAGTGTAAGCAACAGGAAGGGCAGGAAATCAAAACATTTAATCCTGTTATAATAACTGAAGCCAAATATTTTTCTAAGAAGACAATTACAAATACTAGCTTCTGCAAAAAGTGACATGGAAATCTGAATTTCAGAACGATTTCATGGTACCTTAATGACAGTGTAATACAAAAAGGAAAAGAGTACTCATTTCTGCTTGATACAAATTAAGATGATTAAAACCAAATCTTAATTAACACAAATGAAAATTTTAGCACAGATTAGCTGAATACAACTGAACATTATGACATATTTTATACAAAACAACAGGAAGTTGGGTGTTTCTCATGCTTTCATAAACTTGAGAGATACTAACAAATGTGAGCAGAACCTTCTGAAAACTATGTTAAGAAAGATCCAGGGAAGGAACTACACGAGATAATAAGCTGTTCCACTTCCAGCATTTAGGGGACCTACTACTTATTAAAAGTTACAGTGAACTGAGATATCAGGATACATATACAACATATGGGTATTTAAATATCCAGTAACATGACTGAAAAGAATTGATCTGATGAGCAGGTGTCAGCTAATAATGAAGAATGGAAGGCTCCCAAGTCATGGTTCTGAGGTCTGTAAGTTCACCTTACTGGGAAATGTGCTTCCACCTCAGACATCCCCTCAGAATTTACAGTTCAGTGTAGCTTAATCAACAGTTTTCTCAGCAATGAATCAGGAAAAGGAGGTGAAGAAATAGCCCTTGCTTTTAAGTTAACACATATTGTTAAAATGCCCTAGCTGCAATGTAAAAGACCTGGATCAATCTCCTGCTACTTGTATTGCTCAGAAAGATAAAAATACATCATTCCAAAAAGCCCTACAGGTTATGATACTCCCTTGAGAAATGAGACAACTCAATCCCCACAAAAGAAGTGGGACAAATGCCTGAAAACACTGGCTGGATAGAAGAGAATGGTGCATGGAAAGCCTCAAAATGGCCAAGGTAGCCCTAAACAGCTGTGTATCTAACACCCAACTTCTCTCCTGTGTGAAGTAGGCAGCTTGCCACCTGTATGGGTGTAGTACGATGGACTAGCAGGAGACCTCATGTAATACTGCATACTTGAAAAAGCAGTGCTAAAATCCCTACCATTGTGACTGAAGTTTAAGTACAGTTGCTGGGATTAGACTAGAAGTCCATACAGCTATGTATCCTCTAGCCAACAGCAAACACCCTAACCTCACAGGATACCCCTGGTAGGCACACAGCAAAAGCACACTAGTTCTGTAGAATGCTTCCCCACCTTCCAGTAATCTGCAGTTCACAGATCTCCCCAGTCAAAAGTGAGGTGCAGCTTCCTACACAGTAGGGAAGTATGTGGGGAGGAAATCAAAAGAAACAAGACCAACCCAGCTCAGGGTTTTTTGAGTTCAGAGCACCTTGTCTTTCCACACTGGGTTTTTCTGGGAAACTGAGAATAGGGACAAAAGGGCTAAACCTAAAATTTTTTGTTTTCTTTAATCAGATATTCCACTACAAAATAGCATATCTAATATGCAAAAATTAGTACTTGATGATACTTTATGCCAAAAATAGCCTTCAAGGTACATTAAAATGCCACAAAACGCTAATTGCAACACTAAGGCTGTTAGTTTGAAGACCAGACAAACATAGTATGCAGGACTGAAAATTACATTCTGCTACTACTATTTAAATTGCATACTCTGCGCTACAAATGCAAATGAGATCAAGACCCCATTCAGTGCAGACATGTATTCAGAAAAGCTGCATTGCAGATATCAAAGCTGAAATCAGAGAGTGGTGGGGCAGTAGGGGAAAAAAATCACACACGTAACATTGCAGACCAAGAGACCACCACGAAAGCAAAAGGTTCTCCATATAAAAGAGCCATTAAAACACAAGCCATAAGGTACGCTCATTTTGCACAGTTCCAAAGTACTCTCAAACACCAACAGTTTCTAATGAAAAGCCAGAAAATGTGAACTATGGAGATGTGTGCATAATCCTGTTCATTAAAACTGCCTTCAGAGCTTTCATATTTTCTGACTTAATTGCTTTGAATCTGACCTTAAATAATGACCTAACTTAAATACATGCATGCATTTTTAAGACCAAAAAAGCAGCATGGAACTCCACAGCTGCACTACAAAAGATATATATTCAATAAAATAAAATAGAATATTCACTTCAATAAAATCCTCAAAACACAAGACTACTGCCTGTATTCCTGAACAGGGCATTACAGCATTTCAGAAGAGGTTTGGTTTTGTTTAATTAAAACAACTGAAGCAAGTTAAGTATTTTTAAAATTAACTTTCCCAAGGTTACTTTGCGATTGCTACTGTGCTTCACTCACTGTTAAAAGGTGTAAAAAAAACCCCAACTTATCAAAACAAAAACCTCATCATAATGGATTTTACTATTTCAAAGGTTTCTCTTCTCCTACCACAGAATTCTAAATTTGAATCAGTTTTCTCACACAAAATATTTCTGAATTTACAAGCTGTGCATATTACGATCAGATTGAATTTTCTTTTAGGAAATTAAGCAAATAAAAGGAGGAAAAATGGGCAACAAATGAAAGCAGAACTGTAAGCTTACACTACAAAACATGAGATCTTCACATATTCTATTAATGTTTGATTTGTTTTCTAATGTTACCTAATTCCAATGTTCTGTAACTTGCTCCAGACAAGCTTTCGGTAGTAAAAAATCAAGTTCTTCTGGAACATGGTCTCAGTGACATAGAAAAATGATCTGAGCAACTGAACAACATAGGTATCCATCAGCCAATATAGGAATTTAGCCAAAATTTCTTCACGGAAACAATGTTCATAAGCAGGAACAAAGTGATCACCTTCAATAAACAATTCAAAGGTAAATATCAGCTATTTGTATTAGTAAAGAAACAGAACATACAAACAAAAAACCCCACACATAACACTTTCTTAGCTTGACATTAATGGAAAGGAAAAAAGTAAATATAAACAATTGCACAAATACCACTCCAAATTTTCACTGGCATTAAATAATGGGAATGACCGAAGCTTCAAGTACAAACATCAAAACTAATCTGCAGTGACAAACTGACATACAGGATACAAATACATGCCATTAGCACAAAGACTTACCTTCTGCCCCCAGTGTTGACTGTGCAAGATTTTCAATGCACTATGGCAAGATTATTATGAAGGGCAAGGTAAAATGGGAATCATATAAAATGTTTTTTAGAAAAGGCAAAATAATGAAAATACTTAGGTTTAAATATAAAAATAACAGAATTGAACTGGGCTGACTTGGGGATGAGAACAATATTCAGACGTCCCAATTAAATGAAAATTAAGTTTAGGGTTAGGCTTTATTTCAGCCATCCTACACAAAACTTACTGCTGCAGTCAAAAAAGGAAAAAAAAATAAATCACCCTAAGTCCATCAGCACTTATGACATTTTGCTGGCACAAAAATTACAAACCCAGAACATTCCCAGCTGCTGTCAGATTTAAGACCATAGATTTGTGGTGAATAGGTAATAAAAAACCTTGTGCTACAATACTGAATTTTTGCCAACTTCCAATAATACTTTTCCTAATTAAATTTAAGAGTAGAATTTAGCAAAATGCAACATGGCAACAAAAAGAAATTATACAGAAATATTAGCTTAGTTGCAAAGCACAAATAACGATTATGGCACAAATGTGTTAACGAGTTTAATTTTGACACAACGCAGCTGAGGCTTACATCTCAAACTTATAAAATGGAAGTAAGTTTCCAGTTCTCTGCCCTGTCTGGATTTATTGCACTTCAGGACAGAGGCATTCTCATGCATTTAACCATCCAAGACTACCATAAAGAGATAAATCAGTGCTCACTTCAACACAAGCCAGCTAACTAGATGATCTTAAGGTCCTTTGCAACCCTAACTATTTTATGATTCTACAACATTAATCAAAAAAATCCAACAATTGTTAGAATTCTCCAATTTCAGAGTTGCAATATGCAATTATGATACACAAATTAAACTGGGATGTTGTTAAGTAGCTGTCCTGGAACCAGATATTTTGTTTTCTAAGTTACTAACAACAGATGCAAATGATTACAATTGAGGGAAATGGTAAGTAACCATTACTATTACTTTTGGAGGAAAAAACCCCAAACGCCCACAGTACAGCAAAGGAATGAAACATGTCTTTGAAATTCAAACAGTTTCATGAAAATTAAATTCAAGCCTATGTGCTGCTTTTCCTGGAATAAGGTCAGAGGATAAGAGCCATTTTTTTAAGATAAGATGCTCCAAATGGCTACAAACCAAACGTGTATCTTAAAACCATTTTAAAATATTTAACTGCTCAGCATTTAAAAAAAGCATGGTTTTGAATTTCTGAATAAAGAATTAATATGTCTGCTAAAATTGACAGCTTCTTATGGAAGTGTAACCTCTTCTATTTTTGACATCAGTTCTCAAACATCAGACTTTTTATTGTCCTCCTACATTACAAAGAACCTTTGGTAATTTTAGAACCTTATTGCACCTTTTAAAAAGCAATACACTTTTCAGCACACATTACTGTAGAGCTAAGTACATTACCAGGAAAGAAAAAAAATACCGCAAACATATAGTCATGGAAGTGCAACCTACGCTGTACAGATGGAGAATGGAAGCACAGAAAAATGACAGTATGCATTAGATCCTGCAGGAGTCAACCACAGAACCACAGCTTCAGCCTGAATTTAAGTCTTAGAACAGTGTCTGAAGAAAGACTTCTTCAGAGAACAAAATTTACCTGTCATCTGAAAGAAGGACAAAACTGAAGTTTCACACAGAATTTGGAGCAATCAACTAATGTCAGGGACCACTTGGTTTTGTGATCTCTGCTCCACCAATTACCCAACCTGAACTAGTGCTCAGTAAGGGTTTCTTGTTCACAGAGAAGGGCTCTAGAAAGGTGACAGATGGTGGGCAACCCCCATATTGCATGGGTTCCACACTCACACCTTTCTCACAGGTTTTTTGCCACATGAGTGGCAAAAAACCCAAACACACTGTGAGATGAAGGTTCACTACATTAGCAGAGGGACACATGCTGCTACAAGTGTTTTTATCTGCCTCTAGTTCTTTCTGATTGCTCAAGATAACCAACAGGCTGACTGCATTTTGTTCATTACATGCTTTGGTGATGCTTCAATGAATTTTGAGAGTTACTGCAATTTGGAGGGTACGGGTGGAAGGGGAAGATCCTTTTTGGAAATGCTCAGGTTCTGAATTCATGTTTATGAAAATGTCATCCTCTTAAATACAAAAAGCATGAATGAAAACAATGAAAACTTCAGGTTTTGGAAGGAAGACAGGCTTAACTGTTCTTCTAGTTTTAATTACAAACTACTAGTTTGCTCTCTCAGCTACGGCTATTACCAATGAACTACTCTGAACCCTGACTCACTACCATCCTCTTCCCACCTGACACCCCCACCACTTAGCTCTTGAATATAAGAAGTACCTTTAACTAGACGAAGCCACATGCAGTCATTCACTCGCATCTTCCACATCAACTCCTTCAGTGAAAGCTTTGCAAACTTCCCCATGGCAATGAATATTTTCACGTTTTTTAAGAACTGGCACTTGTTATGGTTTGAACCCCAAAGCTCAGCAGGGATGACCTGCTCCAGGCACTCCCTCACAAACATGTACACATTCCAGTAGCGGCTGTGCAGGTCGACAAGGCTGCCGATGTCAGACTCACACACCTCTCCTGGGTTTTGCTCCTCACTCTGTGACTTCTCATGCACAGGTTTTGCAAGAGGAGTGTATAAATTGTCTGGCACATTAGTGTGACCAGATTCACATGTGCTGCTTGTCACACCCTCAGCAGGCTCTTTTGCAAACTGCTCCGCTTGTTTGTGAGCCTCTGCTTCTCCAGGCAAAGTTACCCCAGAAGGCAGCTCAGTTTCTCTCACACTGGCTTCAGGTATCTTAACAGGGCAATTTTTTTTCAAGATAGCTAAGTAAGGGCACATTCCATGGTTCTTTAGCAGATTCTGAAATGTATGTCTCATTTGCCAATAGCGCTTGGGCAACCTCTTCTTTTTCCAGCTGCGACATAGCAGGTTTCGGTTGTGTTCTTTCTGGAACAGATCTGGGTTTAAGAATATAGTTTCTATAAGCCGTCTTCCACCTGCCTGACAGTCCTGCAAGCGATTCAGTAAGAACGATTTAGGAAAACATTCCCGGAAACTCCTGGAGTAAAGCAGCAGTTTCTTGCTAATGCACACTGCAGAAGGCAAGAGCTTGTCTGGTAACTTCTTTGCCGAATGATCTACAGGACTTTTTTGCCTTCTGCATTTTGAAGAAATACCCTCCACAGGTTTAGTTTGCACAGAATCTGACAGAGATTCATGCATATGCATTTCTACTCCATTCTTATGGGATTCTGCTTGTATTTCCGTGCTGGAAGTTAAAAGTTCATTACTCTGAACTCCTTGTGAACAAGAGCTTTCATGTGTCACAGGCATCTTCCTGCCACGAGATGTGTGAACTAAAGAAGGACCAGACCCATCATTGTTACTTCTGTGAGAAATGTGCCTTTTTTTAATGATACTTGCAGAATGTGATGCCACACACCCAGTTCCACATCTCTCAGAACTAGTTTGGTTTACAGCAGGAGTGAGATTACAAGCCTCTTCCTCTACTCTTGCTCTCTTAGCTGGAATTTCAAGTTGTTCCCCATTAAGCTTCCTTTTTAAAGACAGTACCGTACCTGACAAATACAAACTGGAGCTACTCTGTGTTTCCAGATGCTCAGTAAGCATTCTAACCTGTCTGCTTTCTTTAGAAACAGCTTTTGTAGAATGTTGGTGATTGGGCATCAAGCCTTGTGTCTTGTTATTTTTTTTTCTTCCCATGCTGGAGACATTAGTGTCAAGTCTTTGTCTCCTTTTCCACCAATGTGACTTTGATGACTGTGAAAGATACTGTCTACGAAACATGAGCCTTTTTCGCATATACTCAATCAATTTACTACGTTTACGCTTTGAAAACCTCTGTCTAACAAACGCAGAGGGTGAGCACACATTACGTGGAATAAGTTCATAAATGGGTTGCCCACAAACTTGGTAACAATTAGTAGGGGGAACCAGCATAAAGATTGCACAATGTTCCATTAAATACATCATCACATCGTCCCCTATCCTGCTCAGCAATGTTTCCCAGACGCCATTGGTACAAGTAGATTCTGTTCCAGTATTGGACAGGTAGCTGCATATACGTGAACACGGCATGACTGGGAGATGAGAACTGTTTTCATCCAGTAAGGCATACCCATATGCGAAGATATTCTTCTTTCTTTTTTCACACAGTTGCTGAACAACTCTTGCAGTAACTTCTTTCTGACTAGATAACTTGAGGAAAGAAAATTAGCTTTTATCACTGACACTTCCATAAACGACAAAACACAATTTAAATAAACAGACATAGGAGATACAAAGTCCTAGACACCAAGTTTTGAAGGGATATTAGTAATCCACAAAGGCAATACCAAAGAAGGGTTTTCAAGTGTACCGCACGATGTTTACGTGCAGCAACGTGGGCCTATGACTTTAAGGAAGTCTTTTTAACGTCTGCCCTTTTGATCGTGGATTTCATGCCCAGGAAACACCGTACACTACGCCCCTTGGCTCCCCGCAGCAAACCGGCCCCAAGACCTCCATGTCATTCTGCCCTATAGGCGCTCAATCAGGCTCTAACCTCCAGGGAACTAACACTGATTTTCTTGAGGCCTCCATTTCCCTTCACGTACAGAAAAGTTCAATTAAACGACTTCGTTCACAATTCTAAGACAAGCTTATTTACTACCATAGCGCAGTTCTGCTCATGCACGCTAAAACTCTTGAGAAAAGCGGCATTCTCTCTCTGACAAGTTTCTTCTGCTTAATCACCGGCCCACAAGCGGTTTCCCCCCTCATATTTCCCCTCTCGAGAGTGGGAAAGTGGCCCTTGTAATTCCTAGTTGCTCCCCGGCCGCACTCGTTTTGCTCCCCCCAACCGCACAGGGCACGCAGGGAGTCGGGGGCTCAGCGGCACGCAGCCCTTCCGCGCTACCTAACCACCCACCCGCCGACATCACGGCTCTGTCTGCCCACCCTCCAGGAGAGGAGAAGGGGGAATGCTCCCACACCGCTCCCCGCTGCCTGGAGCGGGCTGGCGGGGCCCGGCAGCAGCAGCCATGAGGGGCACGCATGAAGGACAGGAAGCATGGTGCCACCATCCAGCGCAGGCAGCGGCGCCCTTCCGCAGCCCCCCAAAGGGCAGGCAGCGGCTCTGGCGCTCCCTCCAGCCACTGCACGGGGGGCTTCGCCCGGACCCCAGCAGGGCTCATTCCTCGGCGGGGGCTATGCAGAAACGGACACCCCGGGCCCCACGCAGCCCACGGGCACTCTTGGCCTGCCCCTTACCTGCTGGAAGGTGAAGGGCCGGGGAATAGCGCGGGCCCCCTGGGGGACGCACACTACGCACTGCTCCACAAAAGTCCGGTAGCAGCCTATGTCGTCGCCTCGCAACACCTCGGCCTCCCCGGAGCTGCTGTCCTGCAGCTCCCGGATGAATGTCTCCAGCGAGGCCACCTTGGCGTAGCAGCAGCGCAGCCCGGTCAGCACCGCCGCGAATGGCTCCGTGCCCGCCATGTTGTAAGAGCCAGTGCACGCCGACACCTGCGGCCGCCCCCCGCCTCGCTCGCCTCGCTCACCTCGCTCCCTTCGCTCCCTTCGCTCCCCTCCCTCCCGTACCGCTGCGCTGCGCTTCCCCGCCATTGCTGCCGACGGGTAACAGATAGCTGCTGACTAAAACAACGAAAACAGTCACTTTTAAATATGAAGAAAACGCCCTCGCAAAATCATCCCACAACTGCTCCGTCTGGGAACCACCGACCCACAACGTGGCCGCGGAGGGGCGGTGGCTAAGGTGAGGTGAGGCGGGACGGGGCGGGGAGGAAGGCGGGCCGGCCGGCCGCTGTCCAGCTCCGGCGCTCCTTCAGTGCCTCTTGAGGTGTTGTCTCCTGAGGCCGCGGGCTCGGCCTGAGGCGGGTGGGAAGGCGGGGAGCTAGCACCGGCTAACGAAGATGTGTGGTATGGCTTCCGACCGGAATAGAGGGTGAGCTGGGACTGGATTGAGGGCAGATTGAGGAGAAGGATTTGGGGGTGTTGGTCGATGAGAAAATGAACATGAGCCGGCTTCAGTGTGCGCTTGCAGCCCAGAAAGCAACCGTATC
>JBCJKH010067976.1:0-13959 GCA_039877255.1 Loriculus beryllinus | reverse complement strand
GCATGAGACTCAGAAAGTCCTTGGTCAGAATAAACATTACTTAGCGACAACTAAAAACATCGGTGTTATCAGCTATGCTCCCAGGCCAAAAGTCAAAACACAGAACTGCATCAGCTACTAAGAAGGAAAAAAATTGACTGCTACTGCTAAACCCAGGGCATTAAGAAACTAGAAAACAAAACAAAACAGTAACACAGCCTATCTCTAAACTTATTACGACATAGTAATTTCTGATAAGAAATAAACTGGTTTTATGTATCTGTGTGTATATATATATGTATTTTGTGTATATATATATATATATATATATATCTGACCCAGAAGACACATACACACACAGATCCTGGATCTGTTTCTATCTCCAGACTGACTTTCTGCAATACTATGCCTCAGTTTCCTCTTTTGGTTAGGGTAGCCCCTACTGCAAAGGTTTTTAATGATTACTTCTCCAGCACCCCGCCCTGATGCCAGCCAAGGTGCCCCTGCTGAGCTGGCTCTGGAAGCCACTGGGATCAGAGCCTACGTGGGGGTCCCTGCCAGAGCGACCAGCACAGCAAGTCATCCCACTGAGTAGGTGTCCCAGCCACACCTTCTGCCAGCCTCAGGCAGGGGCCTGCTGATGGAGCTGGTATGATCAGTCATGCTGTTAACACAGCTATTGTATTTCTGATGACTCAATCTAAACTCTAAGAACTATTGCTATTAAAAGACTACTATAAAGGCACTTGCAAAGCGCTTGACCTTTTTCCCTCATTTCTCACAATTATTTTTTTCAATTTTATCTAAATTACTGATGGCTCAATTATTATCAGCCTCTTTAAACAGAAGCATAATTGACCAGCTACCTCCACCAAATGGTATTTAAGCTGCCTTCCACCTCCGGTTTGCACAGAAGAAGCTCACATTTCTATCATATGGTCAATATGATCCCCCAACTAACACGACAATAAAGCAGACTGCAGTGGGAATACAATTTGGCAGCCTTGATTCATCTATTATTCAAAATTAATGATTAATTAAATCCCTATCAACACTCTTACCTGAAAAAAGAAAACTTACAGTGGTTCATAATTATTACTCCTTGGACCATCTCTTCACTAGGTCAACTTTAGGAAAAGGACACACTGCAGAAACTGTCTTCTAGAAATTCAAACTCCAGGAACATACAGTATTTTATTAATGAAAATATTCCATTTTTAACAAAGTATCCAGAATCTAAAAGAACAGCCCAAGACTACGAGATTCTAGGTTTATAATTAAAAATAGAAATGCTGAAAAAGATGCACTGAAATTAACAAATTGAATGCAAGTATGGTATCGATCAAGCCCACTCCAACTTAACACAATTGGAAGTTACGGTTTCTCTTTTTTCCCCTCTCAGCAGACGGCTGATAAGTCAATATATCAAAGCTCTTTTGTAAAACCTTTCACAATTAAAAGTTATGTTTACTATTCCTAATGCTACCACACAGAAGAGCTTCCCCACATACAACTAAAACCCTTTCTCAGCAGTAGATGTGTATCAATCACAGCAGTAGTTCAAAAGAAATAAACATCACAGTACCAGTTTGATCCATGGACAGCAGGAATTTATGCTACATTACTTCAAAAAGAGTATGTTAACCTATCGTTATCTCTATATATACTTAAAATACTCACATACAAAACCAAACACAAACACACACACAAAAGCCACTACCCCAAAAACCTGCTATGGTTAGATATCCAGCTATTTAATAAGCAAAGGCACTTATAGGGAGTTGGGGGACTCCTACCAACTTTGGTAAAGCTAGGGTTCACCTAAGAAACCTACAGCTCCCAAGATGATAATGGAGTTTTTAATCAAATACATATGAAGTTCTTAAATACAGGGGGGAAACCCACTCTTTTCTCTTAAGTATGCACTTGAGAAAATTAAATACACCTAAAAGACAGTATCTTTATAGAACAATTTAGTTGTACAACTTGCATATAACTCCTGATTTCAATAAATCACATTGCATAAAACACAGAACAATACCTATTATTACTGGGCCATAAGAAAAAATCATCACAATTCTTTGGTCAAATATCTTTTATCCCTTCTTGGAAAGCTCTGAAAAAAAGCAAGCAGCATTCAGAAACACATTAACTTCTCCAAGAAAGCTCTGCATCAAAGCTCTGCTTTTAAACTTTTATTTTTTTAAACAACAACAAAAAAACCCTGCACTTAGGAAAGTTGCCACCATCTTACATTTCAGAATACAAAACTGAAAAAAATCCCTATTAAAAAAAAGACAGGACTTCAGCCAAGTATTCAGCTACTTATTGCTGTAGTTGTAACTCAAGTCCATTTAAGCCCCTGTGTTTTGGTCATTTGTA
Organism: Loriculus beryllinus; assembly: GCA_039877255.1. Classification (NCBI taxonomy): domain Eukaryota; kingdom Metazoa; phylum Chordata; class Aves; order Psittaciformes; family Psittacidae; genus Loriculus; species Loriculus beryllinus. Next base: position 11,598 of record JBCJKH010067976.1, on the reverse strand, counting down.
GTGAGAACATGTTTGGAACACTAGCAGCAATAGAAAACCCCTTTCAAACCTAGACGTAGTTACACTGTTGAATGAACATTAGCAGAAACCATAACCACTGGGACATAATAAAGCATCTTGTAAAAGTACAATTGAATTGGTAGCTAGAAAACCAGGGTTGATTTAAAGTGCTATCCCAAAGCCATATGGGGGCTTATGTCAGTAAAGAAAAGTACTTTCTCCGCCACTGGATAAAGCCTCCGACCACAGCGCTACTCCAAACATAATGAATACGGTCTTCATCCTGCCTCAATGCCTCATCTTCCCTCCCTCCTCCAACAGGTAGCATATAGAAACTTGAAGTAATCGCTAACTCCAAATGTAGGTGATACTCACAAATATACTGTTGAACAAAGTTTGGACAGCAAACAGTACACCTGAGTTCAGTCATACAAACTAACTTCTGTAAATAGCGTTAGACGAATATATTCATGTCTCTAATATGAATCTAGATGTATTTTCTTACAAAACGCATTAATAGAAATATCCAGGCAAATACATACCATACAATAGCAAAAGCTTTAAGCCCCATTTAATAAGATGACTTTCAGATTAAAAATAGAAGGCAATTAAGATTTACTCAAAATTACAATTAAGAAAAGCTTTCACAGTGCAATATTGAAACTGTCACAAAGTTAAGAAAATACTGATATCAAAGTACAATCACAATGTTAAAGTAGACAAAACTCCTATACAAGGGCCTATCCTGTAAAAACTAAAAGGAATGAACACAACACAGGGGACATCTCACGTCCCCGCTCTACATATCTTGTTTGCTAGTCTTCAGAGTCATAATTGTGTCTTTCTGACATCGGTAGAAGTCTTGTTAAAAGTAAGATGTTCATTCTTCTTGTTCTCAGACCAGATTTCAAAGCCCGATTACTTCTTGAAAGTATGCTCTTCATCACTGCACAATTTCAAAGTAGTGCAATATTGCCATGATGTGCTGAGGCATGAACACGTAGCCTGTGTACAGTGCCATTCCAACGATGGAAACGAGCATGGAATCTGAACTACAGTTGAGGAAAAGAGCATTTGAAATAAAAAGTGCATTAGACATCACAGTGCATTAAAACTTTCCTGGTATCTTACAACACTACATGTAACTATCTTACAACACTACATGTTAAAATCAGACGGGGTCAACTGTATTTAGCAATTAAAGACTGGAAGAACCACCTGAACACCAAAAACCCGAACACTGGTTTCAGCAATGAGCTGAATCACAGAATGATGCCTTGCAAGTTATCCACTGCCTTGTCAGGGACACAGGAGGCCAGGCCAAAATATGGGAAGTGTGATGGAAGAACAGAAAACGGACACCGAGAATATACAACTTCTTACACGCATCTTCCTAGGTGCTAAGCAAGTCTTGCAAAAGCCAGCACCATGCAGCCAAGCAGAAAAAAAGTCAACAATTGCAAAAAATAGCCCAGCAAACCAAACAAAAACCACAATAATAGGAGTAGCTGTACTGAATAAGAGGTTTTATTTGTGCATGTCCTACTCAATTTTAAGCACACAGCGTTAGAGACCGACCTCAGCTTCTTGGAACAGAATGACCTAATAAATTTAATTCATGATGCACAGAGCACATCTGGTGTGAAAGTTGTACTGTTAGCAGAATGAAGTCAAGAAACCTCACTGCGCTCCTAGCTGCCAGTATCCTCTAGGCTCTAAATCACTACACTGTTTGGTTCATTTTTCCACTCGCATGTTGTACTCAGACCCTTTCTCATGGGCAAGCACCTCAATTTATGTGCTGTTTGGAGGCATTTAAGAAAAAGAAACCGCAGGAGAAGTGAAAAGTATGAGTAAGATTGTGACATGCACCTAACTATTTCACTCACAAAGCCTCAGCATCAGCATGGCTTCAAGTCATGTGCTTAAGTAAACAGACACTCATTAGAAGATCACACTGCAAAACAAGCTTCACATGAAGCTAAACAATTTTAAGATTACTACTTTATTAGCTGAATTCCTAACAGGAACCTCCTGTAAAACGCACAGAGAAAAGTCAGACAACAGCTTATGATGGGTACATACAACTGGACCTTTGTCTAGCTTTAGGGTTCCTGAAACTATCTACAGAAATTATGGCATCAGATTACTGAAAGATTATACCATTCAAAGTTTAAGGTTACATAAATTCAAAAGTACTTGAAATTAACAATAAACTGTTGATTTCATCCAACTACCTGCATTCAGTAAACTTAAGACAGGAACACTATAAAAAGCACTGGAGATTAACAAGCATGATAACACTGGACAGCAGTACTCGGTTTCCCCAGGTGAAACCAGAGAAGCTCCACATCTTTGAGAAATCAAGTCACCACAGCACACATGTAACATGCTCTGTGACCAACTTCCCTGTGGCAGAGCAGAGGCATTAGTTGTGCTTATTAGAGCATACTAATTGCTTGGTGTGTTTTTAGTCCCAGAAGATTATACAATACGAGATGCTAAAATGAAGGTCAACTCATAAATCCCTGTTTCCATATCAGCGCTCACTTCTGATTCTGGAGCAATGAGGCACACAGCAAAAAAGCCACACACCATTAGTTCCCAAGGCCACTGCGTCCGCGCTGCACTCGTACAGACCTGGCCCTCCAACAGCGAAAGCATCCCGTGTGAGGACACAAGACTGCTTTGCTGACCCGGGATGGCAAATGATACTTGTGCCGCTCACATTTGTAAACTAAGTGACAATTACTTCACTGCAGCACGAGCATTTTATAACAGTAAACATGCACACACACTTTAATTTACCTAAATACTTTGCACAAATGCTCAATGGCTATACAAAGAAAAAACAACAACAAAACCCAAACTCGTTAATAATATAATTGCAAGGAAAGCAAAGATGAAGCTTCCTCGGTGACAAAGATGCAGCATAATGAGAGGAAGATATGGTAGCAAGGAACACTTGCTTGAAGGTAAGATCCCTCACTCAAACAATCATGCACAATCAGTCTATAAATACTAGAAAAGAGGGGAAGTTATCTCCACTTCTACTGACTTTACACAGTAAAAAAAAAAACCTAAATCACACAGCTGTAACTTAAGCAACCACTTTTACATAATAAATGCAAGTTCCTTCACAGAATTGTCCAGTATCTCAGTACAAACAGCTTCTCACTACTACTTATACCCTTATCTTTGTTGATGTTTTAGTTAATTACTTTCTTTGCCTCTCAATATTAATCGGAGATGGCTCGGGGTCATCCATATCAGACATCACTTTAAGTCAAGATCAAAACAACCACATTTAAGACAAAAATACTTGTGATGCCTTAACAACAGCCGGGAGAATACACCGCCTGTCTGAAAGGGGTGGGTAAAGAAGCCAACCTGTAAGGAGTCTTTAAACACATGCCTTCATGTAAGCATCTATCAAGTTCTTCCACTCCAAAAGAGCCAAGCAAACTTACCAGTTGGAGGATTAAATACTCATCGAACACAAGCCATGTGACAAAGCGCCATGAGCTTAAACATAAACTTACAAGGTTTTCCAGCGTGCATGTTTACTTTCCAATAAGCAAAAATACAAAAGAATTAATAAAAGACATCAGTACTTAACGGAAAGCTTGAGATTTTAGTGCAAAAAACGCGAGAAAGTGCTACCATAACCCTAGAGAAGGAAAATTAACGAAGTAACTTCGAGATATAAACCTGTGCTCGGCGACAGGATGAGGAGCACCAGCATGACTACTCCCCAACGTTAGCTTGTGACCGCGAGGAGCCCTGCCGCCCAGGAGGGACAGGCGCGGGTGTCGGGCGGAGGCTGCCGCCCCCCTGCTGGCGCCTCAGGCCAGCTGCCCCTGGCACGGCACGGCACGGCCCCGCTACCCGGCCGGGCCCCGCTGCCCTCCCGCCCACCCCCGGGCCCCAGCCCCGGAGAGCCCCGCCAGCGGCCAGACGTCCTCAGCAGGGCCACGGCCCTGCCGCTTCCCCGGCACCGCACCCGCCGGGGCCGCCACACCAGCCGGTGGCCTCAAGGGGAGGGGACGGGAAGAAAGGAGAGGGCAGCCCCCGGCGTGCCGGAGAAAGGATACTGAAGACGGTGCGCTCCCAGGGCTCCAGCATGTACAGCGCGGTGATCAGCAGGTACTGGTAGTACAGCCACGACATCTGCTTCCACGCCGAACCCAGCGCCATGGCGCGCCTCGCCCTCTCTCCGCCCGCCAGCCGCCGTGCGCCGGGCCCAGGCCGAGCGGAGACGGGGCGGTGGCAGCCCGGGACCCGCCCCCCCGCCGCCACGGCCCGCCCCGCGCCCGGGCAGCCCCCTGAAATGGAGGCGAGGAGGCGGTGGCAGCGGGCTCGTCCGCTCTGCGCTGCACCGCGGCACTGCGGGCAGCGGTGAGACCCGGCCTCGTTAAATCACATGGCTGCCGTGAGCCCCCAGCACTCTGCCTCTCGGAGACAGGCCTAGGAGACGGTGCTGCAGCCGGTCGTCCTCATCCTGTGTAATCTAAACTGATGTTCTGGGAAGCACCCAAAGCCAGGAGACTGTGCGCTGTGGGACACAAGGGAAGAGTGTTGAAAATGCCCAGCAGGAGTCTTCATTGGGCAAAACCGACCCAAAAACATGGCTGAGATAAATGAGATCTTAACATCAGCCGACTCTGACCAGGTTAATCCCTAATGAGCAGGAAGAATAAGGATGCCATAGACCAATTGTTAGCTGTAACTGTTGCTAACTTGGCTTTTCCCTAGGGCACCTGGGGCAGAAAGCAGAGGGTGTGGGATGCCCTGCCCTGGCTGCTGATCAGCCTGATAGGGAGAAATTCCCAGAGCCTGGCCTGGGACTTCATGATTAGAGCCTGTTGGCAGCCTATGGTCACACTCTAGTTTGGAAGGCAGGAGATGGAAGCCCGCTGGAAAGCGGTATATGCAACCTTCAGGCTCCATGACTAAGCACAGCAGGAGGCAGCAGGGCTGGCCCCCATTAAGGCTCTCACATCCCAGACACACACACTACAGATTAGAAACTGGTGTCGATACTCACCCCACATAGTAAGTCTGTTTGTGATTATGTCACTGTGCTGCGTGATCCTGCTCTTGCAGCCACCCCACCTACCTTCAGCTGCACCATTAGTACAATGAGTAACAAGGAAACAGTCACAGGAGGATGCACGTAGGAATTACTTACACAGCTGCAAAATACTACTGCTGTACTAGCAGATAACTGAAAAAGTATTTTGTGTGGCAGAATCCGAAAAGGGATTTAATTCAACCAGAAGACATTTAGACACACTTTACCTATTCAGACTTACTTCAGCACAAGAAAGGAGAGTGTTCACACAATTAATACCCTGCAGCAACTGGCTACAGGAGCCACTGTCCCTACCCAAGACTGCTGCTGCCTGTTGCAAGTGCTGCTGGAGAAGTCTTGTTAGTGTTGCTGCTTGAAAATACAGTAATCATGAAAGCCTCTTATCTATATAAACAAGTACAAAGTTCAAGGACAGGTGGGTATTCAGCACAACGACAGCATTACTCCCGTTCAAAGCTGCAAGAACATTATCCACATGGGTGGGACAAACGGGTCCCAGTCCTGCCTGCTCCTGTGCTTCCTAACTAGAAGCTCTGCAATTCAAGTGATCAGCAACAGCAAGAAAGGGATTAGAAGAAAGGCAGTATCTAGAGGCATGCCAGCTTCAAACTCTGCCCTAACGTACCAGGCCCCTTATGCCTTTTCACTATGGCACATACTCACAAGTTCATTTGCTAGTTAGCCCCTTGAGAAGACAGTATTCCTCTGTATAGTTTCCCCTCCTTTGCCAGCTCCATTCTACCCCCTGCTTAGGAACTGCCATCACATACAGTTCTTCCTGGTGCCCACATCGACATTTGAGCCCTTAACTACATACATTCCCAATGCTCATGTTTCCAGTAGCTCAGTGCAAAGAGCCTTAACCTGGAGCTACAACAGAGCCTTCACACTTCACCTGGAATCGGAAGACAGCTACACAGAGGCCAGCATGCCCCGCAGCAGAAACTTAACCTACATTTGATGAAGACGAGAACTGTCGAGGCAGCTGCTGCACACTTGGGACAAAAGGTTATCAGTCACAAGATTTTATTGGCATCCCAGGCACAGAGGAAGTATGCTCTTCAGGTTCCTACCTCCCAAGTTCGAATATTTCTGACAATTCCTCAAAGCACATGTAACAAATTCTTCCTAGTATTATTAAAAGCATAAAGATGAGAAATTTTTCAGACACAGCCCTGCTCAAAGTGTTAAAAAAATATCAGCCTATAAAGAGGAAACATTACTTACTAATTAAAAAACTCCAAGAGTTTTCCTCTTGGGAGCATGCCCAGAGGAAAAGATGGAAGCGTCTATTGTTAACACTGCACTGCCATCAAAGACTAAGCACGATATCTAAATATCAAGTAGCAAAAGCTCTTTATGCTTCCCTAAAGCTGTAAACGTACTAAAGAAACAGAAGAAGTGTATGAACTAGCTCTATGATCATAGATCTGACCATAAATTTCTTCTTAAAATGTGTCACTATAAGGAAAAAGGACACGAGAAAGAAAAGTCCAGTATTTTCTTCATATACATATATACATTTAACGCTCTTAACTGCATTACTAAGCATTAATACTTGATTTAAATTATCCGTGCCAGCAAACTCAATATAAGCTAATCTTTCACTCTGCATAAATGAAAGTTTCCATTTCTGAGATCTTAATAGGCCAAAAATCCAAATATGACAATTCCTTCTTTATCAAACCTACCTGTGCGCAGATCTACCAGGAATACCAGTGTAAAGAAGCCAAATACCCTGAAAGTTGGTCTCCACGTGCCATACGAATGACCAATATAGACAGAACCACTTATTATATAGTATTTATTCTAAGCAGCAGTTGTAACACATATTGGGTTAATGAATAGTATATATACAGGGAATGATCATAATATACAGAACTTACATTATATTTACAAAATTTTAAACCCCCAACGATGGAACTGCCTGGCAGAGTGGAAGAATATTGCTTTCAAATGCACACTGCAAACTGTACTCTCTTCATTAACTTTGCACAAAGTTCAGAAGTTCTTCAATGAAAATGTACACTTAGAAGACCGTATTTGAAAAAGGCCAACATGCCTGCCTTTCTAATACAATCTTATAGCAGTGCAGGGTTTTTCTGCTCCCTGCTTTTGCACATTAGCAGTGGCTGGCTAGAACATTGAAGAAGTGAAAAACTTCATCTTTATCCATTACTGCCACTTCAGTTGAGCATTCAGTACACAGTACTGGATGATACACTTCCTCCTCTTCTTGATTTGACTGTAGAGAGGTAGTTTCTTTGCTGTGCTTCATTTTCTTGTTTCTTTTCTTTGACTTCTTCCTGTATTTCAGAATTTCCTCTTTATTAACAACGCAGTTCATCACAAACATGGCTCTGTATTGTGTTTTGTAAGATTCATGTCTATGGAGAAGGGGAGAAAATGCAAGTCATACCATTGGTAAAACTCTGCTTCCAAGAAATCTGTTATCGTCACTGGATATGGATTAAATACAGCAAGTACCATGTCAAAGAGCTAAACGCCGAATAAACATGAAGTTTCATAAGCAAAGTCACAACTACAAAAATCATTAAAAAACAGAATTGCAGCCATCTGTCCTGTTTTTTAAGCATTTAAAAAATATGCTGGTTATTGCTGAAATAAACACCCTGGGGTACAATGGTTGATACAGGTCAGAGCACCACAGAATTACGCGCTGCTATGTGTAGCTGACAGTAGGGAAAAGATCATGAAGGTGTGAGTGCAAATGACTCAACTACTGGCATCGATATCCTAAAATGCCTTGCAAGCCTGAGATTCCTTATTTATAAATAACAAGCCTTGACACACCACACTTGAAATAGCATGTCTATAATGAAATATAAAATACAGTTTCAGCTGTCGTCAGTGTAACAACTGTGTAACTGGAGCGTGTAGCAAAACTCAGGGCTGCAGCTCAATTCAATTCAACACCACATCCCTCGGGCTGCAGTTTTACAGCAGCCTAAGCCCACGTAACAGGTGGCTGCAGAAATCCTGTCTCGACTTTGGCTGGCTTTACTGCTTGTGTAAGGCTGGGTTGAGTTATTTCAGTTTATTAAACCCACAAAAGGCCAGTCTGACACCAAAACCGTATGGTTTTCTGCCAGCTTAGCAAACTGAAATACTTAACTGTAGAACAGGGTCAAGCAGTACCTAAAGCCAACAAAGGAGAGAGAGTGAAACAGCACCCAGTACTTTGATGATTTTAGGCTTCTGTGAATTTCATCCTCAATCACAAAAAACACTCAGTATATGAGAGGCATTTACTCCTCATCACACATTTGTTTCTCATTTACTCCCAGTGCAGGAGTCCCCTCCTTAGCACAGGTTCACAGTACTAACCAGTTCTGCAGTGCAGTCAGATACTGGAGAGCTGTAAAACACACTGAGGAATCTCACATAAATGCTTACCAAGCATTTTTAAATATAATTATACTCAAAACTGTAACTGCTAAGACTCAAACCAAGCTAGAATACATTATCTTGATTTTGCTTAGTCCTTCCCTAAACAAGGCACTTCTACACAAAAATAACCTGGAATAATTTCATACATCTAAATAGCAAGGCAACATACTAAAAAAAAAATAAATAAAAATCTCAGGCTCAACTGCCTGTTTCGTCTTCATGATTTTGTTTTTTAGTTTACATTCTCCACTATGCTGAAGTTCTTCCCTGTTCTTCCTCATCTCCATGTTGCAGGTTAAACTGACAATCGTTCTTACAAAATAGCATTCATCCCTAAATGTGATTCACACGTACGTGCCTTCTCTTTATTAGTGCCACCTTGCAAGACAGAATCGATAAAATCAGTTTATCAAATTAAGTACCCTAAAAATGCTACCAGCCAAAAAATGACATTATTACAAAAAGACCTTTTGTTATTCATTAATTACCTCTGGCAGTCCAGGCATAACGTTGTCATGCAAGCAGGGCAATTCAAAACAGCATCACTATTTGGAACAGCTGTAGGTTTCTGCTGCTGCTGCTGCTGCAGCACCCTTCTTTGATTACGGTACCTAGCAATTCAGGAAAGGAGGAAGGAGAGACAACAAATTACACCACATGCTCTTGCTGTCAGGCATATCAATTCAACTGTCAAGCCCTTTTTATCTTAAAATACACCAATTAATACCTGTCTCCTTCTGGACACCTTTGTCAGTAACTCAAGGCAAATGAATAAACGAACTAGAGAAAAACTATACCAGTATCTTTTCATTTACTTTGTACAAAGGATTTCACTTAGTGAGACAAATACATCCAGTAGAAGAATTTGTGCTTACTGACCCTCTCCTCTGACAAGGTGGGTATCTCAAGTGCAGGGAACATATACTAATGTTATCCTTTTCATAAGGTTTACGTGGAGAATTTTACTTTTCCTGCAACAACCGTTTTCTACTTCACCCTTCAAAACCCCTCAGTAAAGCAGCTTTGTGCTGTTCCTATTTTATCTGAACATTTTGCGACTTGTTAAAAATCAAAGTTTTCCAAACTAAAACCACAAGAATTAGCAGGAGCAGAGATTAATTCAGCAGTCAAAGTACCTCACAACCTTTTCACCCACTGCACAGTTGTTTAGATGAGATCTGTTGACAAAGCTGGCTTGCAGAACTAGGAAGTCTCAAGTTTTAAAAAAAAATGTAACTTTTGGCATTGTGTAATTTTGAAGACTCGACTTCCACTGCATACACACAAAAATTTTACAGGCTTTTCAAGTTTCACCTTCTGTAAATTCTAAACAAAAATATTTTCGCTGAATAGACTTGACAGCATGGGCTTTTTCTCTATATTCACCATTTTCATTTACATTTTTCAGTTTATGTTAAGCATCCTACAATTCAAATACTTATTCTGGTCTCTTACCCCCTCCTCTGTGAGTCTACCCACTCTTGGTCTCTACTGTCTTCCTCTGGGTCGTACAGCAGTTCATCATTGGAAAGAATCCGACGCTGCTGATGTTTTCTGGTTTTCCGGATGTCCTGTGTAACTGGAGAGATTTGTGCAAGTGCATGTTACATCCATCAGACATATGACGATTCTCTACCTAAGTAATCAAAATACCAGCTTTTCATTTTTCCTTTTTTATACTCGTAATAAATCTAAGGGCCCAGCTCATCCTCCTCACCCCAAAGCCGTTAACACACCTTACATACATTGGGATACATACATACATACATACATCATAAAGCTGCAGGAACTACACTGAGGTGATACAGGCTAGTAATTCTCCCCAGAAGGCCACCTTCAGGAACAGCCCCTTAATGCCTCAAGAGGACTGTACATGATCTGAGAGTGCTACTGTAAAGATGTCCTCCTCTCTCCTCTGTCATTTACCTATTTTATCTTCATCCTCTGAATCAGAATCGAAGTAAATGTCATCATAGTATTTTGAAGTGGCAGCAGGTCCAGCCTGCCCAGAACTGGAGGATGTACCTACGTGTGAAATTAGAGAAGTGGTCAGAACAACCCAACAAAAGGACAGCAAGTATACAGCCCAGAACCAACCTTCGTTTTTAAGTTACTCTATCTAGAAGTGCTCTGCTTTATCTGGTTATGTTAAGTAATAGCTCTCCCAGTTTACTCCCACATCCTGATCATCCACATTGCTTATGTCATTTCATTTACAGGTGCCTTCTTGGAGAAAAGCTGCTCACTCTGAGATGAACCTGAGGCAGAGCTCAAAGAAAAGTTTCTCCTGAGGTACACTCCCTCAGACATTGAGAACACCACATAAAATATGCCTGCCTTTGCCCTATATAACCAGTGCAATCCCAGACACTCCACAGATCTTCAGCTGTGTGGAAGAAATACAGGTGTAGCACATTGTTTCACAGAATTTTTTTTTACTGATTAAAAAAGAAGGGCCTAGAGCTGCTAGGATCCTGGCCTGAGTGCCTTGCTTAAATACTTAAAGTCAAGGGGTGGATGAATCAGAATCTAAATGCTGTACAAACATTCTTCATAATTTTAAGTTCTAGACAGCAGTCATCTTTCTAAAGCACATTTGCAAACTTCTTCAGGCATTTTATGATGACTTAATATTATTTTGGCTAGAAAAGGCAAGTGTAAAATAAATTATGTGAATGGATTATCAATTATATTGCATTAGCAGAGAATTTCTGGCTGCCCTATCTCTGGCAGTGTTCAAGGACAAGCTGGGGCTTTGAGCAACCTGGTCTAGTGCAAGGTGTCCTTGCCCACTGCAGGAGGCTGGAACTAGATGATCATTAAGGTCCCTTTCATCCCAAACCATTCTATGAAACATTCAAGTCACTGAAATGGCACCTGGTGAATATCTTCTGCAAACACAATCAGCCAGGTTGGACGAAGCCTTGGGCGGCATGGTTTAGTGTGGGATGTCCCTGCTTATGGCAGGGGGGTTGGAACTAGATGATCTTAAGGTCCTTTTCCAACCCTAACGATTCTATGAAACATGCAAGTCACTGAAATGGCACCTGGTGAATATCTTCTGCAAACACAATCAGCCAGGTTGGACGAAG
>JBCJKH010067973.1:0-28879 GCA_039877255.1 Loriculus beryllinus | reverse complement strand
TCACTCTGCATATTCCATTGACTCAAACAGGTTTGGAAATGTTGTTTTCCTTTAATTAGTTGATGCCCACGAGCAAGATTTTTAGAGTGGCTGATACTCAGGTGCCCCAGTTCTGGGTGCCCAAGATGAAGGTTGTTTATAGAGAATATTTTTCAGAGGGCAAGTATTAAACAGTTTATGATTTTTTATTTTTTTTTTCAGAATATTTCAGAGAATTGAGGTGATTTGGATTAAAAACCAGACATGCTGCTCCCTAAAAGACAACTCGTTAATTTGTAGCATACGGACATTGGACCTTGTAGCATTTACTGAATGATAAAATATACTTTGTGCTGGGACAGAGAGACATGCAACTATTTTGTCCTCCAGTACATGAGAATTAGAATTTTAAACATATTGTCCATAAGTAATTAGTTACGTTATGGCCCTATTCAAATATCTTAATCACAAGTAATGGAATTTGTAGTTCACATGGATTTACCACAGTTTATCCTAAACTACTGACTGAATAGGCCAGAATATTTCCTCCTTTACTAACACTCAGTCATACTTTACTGACAAAAGCATTACTCTTGACCCCGTTAATACTTAGCAGAGAGAATAAGGTCCAAAACTACGATGGATTTTGGACTGACAAGGCAGTGCAGAATGCAAAGTGGTACTACCCCATTTCTCTCAGAATTCACTGACCTTTTAAAAAACTAGAAGTTACCACAACAGAATCTATGGACAAGAGATATCAATATATTGAGGACACAGGGGAGGATTGAACTCTACAGCCCAAACCCCCCTCCTCTTCAACAGATAAGCCTCTAGTTGGAGCATGTTGCCTAATATTAATGCAGTTTGAGCCATTTTTAAAGCAATCTCTAATTTCCTATAGCCTGATCTGTCACTGCCATGTTTTTGAATGCTTAAGGATGGTCATACAAGCCAATGAATGTATTCTCTTTAGGAGCCCTTGTTTGAAGATGTAATCTTCCCTTTCTGTCTTGACTCTCTTTTTGAAAAGTCTTTTTGTAGTTCTCTTACACAGTTTTGCTATCTATCTTAGCTATTTCCCAAATAAAGCTGCTAGTACTAATATTCTCCTCCCACTCTCCTATTTTCTGGATCTGGGTCCTTCCCACTCCCTTTTTAACATAAAATAAATCTTCAGTGCCTGATTTTAGACTTATTCAGTATAAATGAAGTACATGGACTTATCTGACGACGGAGTGTTTCGTTTATGCACCCCAAAGCAAATTCACATTCCTTGGTTCACCTGGACGTGTCTGTGTCATTCTTACATGCTGCATTAACAAATACAGATAGCCAACTTGTGAACTGGCTTACTTTTAGGTGAGGTAGCACATACCCTATAAGATAGTCTTCATATTGGGTAACTAACAACAAGGAAATGTAAGAGTCCTAAAAGTGTAAGGCGCAATTCAAGGTGCTTTCAGATCAGTTCAGATTTGCATCCCAGAGCCTTACAGGCTTGGAGAACTGGTAACAACTACAGCTCACATGAAATGGTAAAGTGTTGTGATACAGATTAATTTCTCAATTGTAATTTTATGTGACATATAATTCTCCTAAATATTTCATGTTTTAAACAATTTTCTATAAAGGCTGAAATATTTACCTTTGGAGGGGCAAAATAATTTGTAGCTTCTCTTTTCAGCTACCACGCTCATTAAAAAAAAAAATAATAAAAAAAAATCCTTGAAAACAGAGAGAATATTTTCCAGAAAAAATATGTGGCTGTCTTGGGTTTTTTTTTAGCATTTCTAGGATGTCATAATTGGAGACACACGTCACACCGCAAATTGATGAAGTCTCTAGCTGTAAAAGACAAGCTTACAGACATTATCTGTTTTCTATAGAGTGTTTGCACTTGAAACACAACAACCTGATTGCTCATCTGAGTGGGTTTGTAGATACCTTGCATTTTACATGCTTTTTATTTTCTAAGAGGTAACTTAAGCCCTTTCCCACTCCGCATGCTTCCTTTGTCAGCTGCATTTGTTTAAAACCTAGTAGGCACCAGTTAAGAGAGCTGGAGCATGTCCCCGTGTGACCCTCACCAGGTAGTATGGTGCCTAAAAATCCAGCACTACAGCTGTCAGTATTACGCCTCGCAGCTCCCTTGTCTCTTGCTACCGCTCTCCATATTGACAGCCCACCCCCCACCCTGCTATGTGTAAATCCAGTGGTCTTGTGGGAAATGAGCTGACAGGTTTCAGTCTAAGTCAAAGTAGTCAGATGTGCATCAAATAAAACCCAGCACCCCTCACAGGTGTTGTTTAACACCCACCTCCATGGCCTTTCCTAAAGAGTGGACCAAATGTTCTGCAAAACAGTTGGTATATATGTTTAATAGGATGAATCTAGCTGGTTGTGGATTGTAGTTCTTTTAATAAAGATGCTAACTTTATTTTGCTACTGTTATATACAAGTGTATCTTAGATAGCTCTTAAAAAAATTGGTATTTTTCATTCTGAGGCAAGAGAGAGCTTCATTTGCCTCCTGTATAGATACAGACATTATCTCCATGAACAGCCTACCTGGCTTTTAAAGACACCAGTCCAAGAAACAGTTTACAGGGTGATTAAAGTTACAAAGTCAGTGCAGATGCATGGCAATGATCTAGGTTTTCAGGCCCAAAAAAGGGACATTTAGACAATTCTGACACCAGCGTTTCCCTTTGATCTGTATCTACAATGTATCTCTGCAGAAAAGTTCTGCAGGTACAGTGTATGCTGGGAAAGCTGAATATAGGTCAATGAGATGCACTCTGCTTTTTTAAATAAAATCTTTCTGCAGAAATTGCATGATTTCCTGTTATGACTGTAGACTTCACATCCAGTATCATACATTCATTTTCTAAAAATGCTGTTCTATTTGTGCAAAAATAGTTCATTTTGTTCAAGGTGCACAAACATGCATATACACACAAGCTTCTACATATAATATGAATTTTATGTATTTACGAATCATTTCTTTTCATCTATTTTCCATTTCTAATTTGTGGCTGACACAGCAAACCGCAGAATTTCAAGATGCCTATTCTTAAGCAGTAAAACATGTTAGCCAAAAGGGTTAGGTGAAGGGCTCAATCCAGAGAAGACTTGCATACCTAAATCCTAACACTCTAACTTTTGATCTTCAAATCCCCAGCTCACTTCCACCTCAGTTTAGCAAGACCAAAGCCCGTAAGTGCCTAATTTAAGCCACAAAAGATACTGGGTCCCCATTTTCTGTGACTCAATGTTAATCTCTTAGTTGAGAACTCTGATTTAAGAGCAAAGCTCGAAGGTTAACCAGGAGAACAGCAAGCACTGACAAAGAGCACAGCAGATCTCCAACATGCTAATCTGGCTCTGGAAGTGCCTGGCCCTCCCTTTGAGTACCCAGAGATCTTGCTGTAGAAGAAAGCGCAGAGGACCATTGTGCTGGCAACGTGGAGAAACTATCTTCCCAGCTTTGTCAGGATAGCATTCCCTAAAATAGTCCCAGCATAGCTTTCCTCTGTACATACACAATGCTTTGAATTTCTCTAAATGCACTTACTGCATCAAGCCTCAACCAGAAAACAGCTGAAAGAGAGGTGGGTCAGAGAGAGCAAATGAGCCCGGGAGAGCCAGTTTCCAGGCAGTTTCCACAGCCACGTGAATGCTTAGGCATTTGCTGGATTTGGAACCTGGAGGAATGTGAGACTCAGGGGATACCACTGAAAATTAAAGATTTTTCTGATGCAGACTTCATGTTATTAGCTGTGATTGGGCAAAGGATTTGGGATTCTAGATGAAAAGGGTTTTCAGAATGAATATGAGCCACAGGAAAATGCACGTGGGGAAATGCAATCTATGCCAGATCTTCTCCCAGATTTTACAATGTGAGAAATGCAGTAAGTTTGGAACAGATAAAAACAGATGAAAAATTAAATGAAGATTGTACACCCTAGTGAAACCTATATATAATCCCATGCCATCAACTTCCTGATTTCTATTTCGAAACAGAGAAGGAGAGAGGTGTCCTCATGCAACTGGAGACACTGCTTCTCTGAGCTGGTAAAACCAAGTGTTGGGGTGTAATAGTAATTATTTCTGTTAGGTTCCCCTGCACTTTGAAGAGTTGTTTCAGACATCATGAGCTGGGTGCATGCTGGTACTGTGTTAGGCCACAATGCTCCTGGAAAAGTACCTGGCAAGCACAGGCTGAAACTGAATTTAGTGGAGTTGTGCCATTGCTTAAGTTGAAGCCAGGTTTAGAGTTCTGGAGTCACAGTCTCTTTCCCCTCCCTCCTCCAGTTATGCTGCACACACCGGCTGTGTGCTTAGTTTATCCCATGCTTATCAAAAACATAGCAATGCAGACCTCGTTACCAAAAAGCTCAATTATTGTAATACCCTCTTAAGCAGAGCTTAGAGCCAGGCTGCTCAGTACTGCTCACTGCTCACTCTGAGGATGGCAGCACGTGTGCTCAGCCATGTAAGCCAGCAGGAACGCATTACACCATGCTGCATTCTTCACAGTGTCTGCCTCCGAAGTGGCAGATTGATTTTAAGTTGGCCCTTTTGGATTTTAAAGCCTTAAATAATGCAGGCTCTGGCTATGACTGATCCCCCTCTTTCTGAGCCCTGTCCTAATGGAGAGCTGCGTTCCCACACCACCTGCTTTTCCTGGAATCCTACTGTCACATTGCAGATCTGCACCAGATTTTGACTTTTCTGCACTGAACTGCACGATGTATCTCACCCCACTTATCGTTCCTTTCCCATCAACCCTTTCCATTTATATAACATACTCATCCCAATGTTAGCAGAGCCTCACAAAATGATCACTGCCATCTAACAAATACAGACTAGCCAGGTTTTTGACGGAGGTGGCATTACAGCAAGTTAGCCAGCATGGCTTTACTGTACTAGATACACACTTTTTTCTTCCTGCAGACAGAGAGGAGGCTTAGACCTCTTATTAGACCTGAGGTAAGCTGGGTTTCATTTACCACAGGTTAAGAGCAGGGAAATAGGAAGTTAGTGCAGAGCAGCTGACTCTGTTAATCTATACTCTAATTTAACTTGCGGTAACTTGTTTGTGTAGCTATACCCTCAGGTGACTCTGGCCACTGTATTTCATTACTCTATGCCTCTTCCTCCTTCCTCTGACTAATGGGGTTAATGATGCTTCCTTTGTAAGGCACTTGCAAATCTAAGGATAAGAAATGGAAGTTTCAGAAGGGGTATTATTCACTATCATTTATTAGCCTGTCTGTGCTGTAATCTCCCCACCCAACTTTTGGTGTAGAATGCAGTTCTTGTGATTTTGTTGCAGTTGTAGTGTGTTCTAACAAACACAGTTACTGTCCCCACAGTAAGTACTTTTGAGGTACTTAAGTATCTCATCCTTTTTTCACTTTAAAACATGCTTTTTTTTTCGCTTTGAATTAT
Organism: Loriculus beryllinus; assembly: GCA_039877255.1. NCBI lineage: Eukaryota > Metazoa > Chordata > Aves > Psittaciformes > Psittacidae > Loriculus > Loriculus beryllinus. The sequence continues at coordinate 23,444 of JBCJKH010067973.1, read as the reverse complement.
AACATGGTATGTGCTGTATATGTAACTTTGTTGTTAGTATATTTAATTTACTTTAATTACAGTTTACATTGGTGTATACGTAGGGATTTTAATTAATAGAGCTATTAATAATATTAATAATAATAATACACTGGTTTTCTCTTAATTCTAAAACTTGATCCAAGTATTACAAAACATAGATGCCTAAGGTTAGATAATTAACCCAAACTAAAGTTCTGAAGAAGTGAAATGCAAGCTGCTTTTTATAAATTCCACCTAGGGTTTTAAGGTTTAAACTCTAGGAACCCATGCTTGAAAATCTTGTCTTTGATGTACAAGTGTGGTTTTTTAATATCAGTGTGAATGAGAGAGATGGGATGGTTGCTCTTTCTCCACCTCTCTTCACACCTTTAACATGAACAGCTAACAGGCATCCCAGGGGAGACTGAGCACCTGATTCCATGAGCAGGAGACATCAGATCACCCCATACCAGAGGATAGGAATGGGGTTTAATACTTAAGACCCTTCAGGTCCTTAAGTTAACTGCTCTTTATATGACCCTGTTTAATAGTCAGTGGAGAGGAACAGGTACCTTGGGCATGACTCAGCTTACCTAAAATCTGAGTCCTGCTGTGGAGGCACCCTTTCCCCTCTCCCCTTCAATTAGAGTGGGTGCTGCTGCTTAGCAGTGAGGTGTCTCCCTTTAACACCCACACTGAAGTGTGGAGGATCTTGGCCCGGATGCCTTTAGTTTCTTATGTCGCATTTGAGTCTTTAGAAAAATGAGACCAACATTTACACAAAGAAGAAAAAAAAACAGTAATGCCAGAGGGGGTTAATCCTTGTGCTATTTATCCAGCTACCTATGTATTTGCAGCACTTATGGGTACTGTCTTGCTTTGATGTGCAGGGATTTACAGATGCAGTTTCATTAACATTAGTGGGAATTGGGTGCATAGATCCAGTACATCAAGATGAGAATATTTGGTAATAAATCTTTTAATAGGCATGTAGCATTGACTGGATAATTTGAAACATTTTTAAAATCCAAATAAAAATTGAGTTTTCTGCTACAAGAGAAGCTACCCCTAGAGACAGATAAGTGGAATCTATCTCCACATAGTCAAACCCTGCGTGATTTCATATTGTACATAGAATGATCCTTTTTTATCTTTATTGATTACTAGAAGAGTAATACAATTAAAGGTAGCAAAATGCTTTAAGGTTTTTGTTCTCTGGCAAAGAATCAAGAGTTCAAAGTGGGGCTCCTTTCTCATTATTAGAGAACACCCTAAGAGGCAATCATTTACAACAATTCTCTCTTTCTCCTTCTCCTCTTTTCATTTCCCACTTTGTGATTTTGGGGATACAAGCAAAAAAACCCCACTTCTGTGTGTGTGTTAGCAGTAGTTAGTGATGTGCAGGTACAAGAATAAAACCTATCTTTTCTTTTTACAACCGCAGGTATAGAAAAAGTGCCTATAATTATTTCATTAATGATCTGCAGCAGCATTTTCTTGTCTCCTTAGTCACATGTATTCATGTACACGTGAGCACACACAAACACACACACACACACACAGACAGTCTCATGCTTGAGTTTTCTGATGTAGAACACTGCTTGATGAGCACTGCTTATGCTAGGATTATGAATACAGGGAAATAGAAAAGACATTTAGAAACCATAGGAAAACAATTCTTTTGGTGTTTGAACTGCAGTGTTATTCAGATGTATATAACTACTGCTGGGTGGGGGAACTGCAGGAAATATGCCAAGGAAGAGAGACAAGGGGAGGCCATCAACAAGACAGAGAGAAAAAGACAAAAAATGCTTTTGTTTGCAGACTTGGCTGGTTGACTTGACTTCAAAATAATAATAGGTCGCCATTCTCTCTCAACAGCCCCCTCCCCTGATTTATCGGATATAACATAATTGATTCTCACTGGGGATGGATTTGTATTATGTGTCTTGTTTGCTGCTATTGTTTATGTTTACACAGTACATTTACTGCTAGAGGAGTTTTGTTCCTCATTTACTCAGTGCCCTGTTGCAAACCCCTACTGCTTTTACAGCTGCCACAAGTTCTTTTCTTTTCACCTCATTCTTCACACATTGAGGTGTGAAGTATGGGGGAAACACACTGTCCTGGGGACCATGACAGGCTGGGGGTCTTGCAGGTTATGACATTCTGCTTGATGCAGGAAACTGTCTACTTACATTTGCCTTCAGATTCCTTTAAAGAATGGGGCCTGTGCTCCTTCTCTGTTTCTGCTGCCATGGTGAGCTTAAACTGACAAGTAAGACTAGAATTTCCTACACCTGGCACAGGGATCTCACTAGAAGGTCATAAATTTGTTGACTACCCATTTCAATGGGGCACCTTTGGACAAAGAGGTGATAACTACACAGGGCAAATAATTTTTACAAGTTTGGATATTATGAGTGAGGACGGTACGCAGCAGATCATCTGGCAGGGCTGATCAAGTACTGCCAGCCCCTGGGGTCCTAAGCAAGATTCATGGGGGATGTCTGACAGGCATCGAGAAGCAGCTTTGAGAAAAGCTATTTCCTTTATAAACACACACAGTCATGCGGCTAGGAAGAGACAGCTATGGGAAAAGGAAGAATGGCAGAAGAAAAAAGTACATAGAAAGAACAGAGAGAGAAGTCCATCTAGGGCCTAGAGAAGAGAGATCAACAAAGCCTAATGGCAAGTGGGTGGCTAGGATGATATGTTTTAGCAGAGGAGGCATTATTTTTAAAGTACTTCTGAAGTTTTTACAGCTCTGGGCCCCTATTTCATCTTAATTCATCCTTGGGGATAAAGACTCAGCTGGATGGATCTCAATCACTCCCTTCCCTTTCTCACCCCTTGTCATCATGTTCTCTTCCTTCAGTACATTTTCACCATGGTTAGAAATTCTGACTCTCACTCCCTTTCCCAAGCGACTACCGTGGCGCCCTTTGGAAGGTGCGCAGTGCCCTGACTCCCACGGAGTCGAGTTCCATTGGAACTGCTGGTAGTGCATTCATCAGCCATCTGTCATTGCAGCTGCTTGTTGAAGAAATCAACTTCTTTTTTTTTTTTTCTTTTTTAAAAAAAAAAAAAAAATACTTTGGCTAAGAGGGAAATTAAAAAAACCCTCAACCACCGAGAATTAAACAATAATGGCCCGACTGTTTCACTGACAATCCAAACACAATCTGCTGCCCACAGTCACAGCAAAGTGTCATGAAGTGAAATTCTCATGGCCTGGTGGATTTGAGTGTGTCTACGACCTTTGTTTGTTCTCCTTTTCTGTAATAGGTGTAATACCATTTTCTGATGGGAAGATAACTCCTGTGGAGTTTCCACGACTCAAAAAGATTGAGCTATGGCATGTCAAAATTAATCAGCCAGTTGTCATTATAGCTTTTAGCTGAGAGTCTCAAAAAAAACAGGAATGCTTTTTAAAATCCCACCATGTGTTTTTTATTTCATTGTATTTTCCACAATTGAACAGAAACATTGTAGAGAGGTGATAAAAACTGTGCAAACATAGGGTAATATTTAATAGTGTCAGAAATCTAGGCTGCAGGCCTTCCAGCTTCGCAGTCTTCTTGCAATCTAATTTAATCTCATTTCTGTAACTGTCTTTTGAAAGATAGTGAAGATGAATCTATCCTCACTATATTTTCATCCTGAGATCTTCATACATTCGGACACCTTTCTGGGTCCCAGGTCATGCTGTCAACCTTATTCATGGCAATTTCAGTGGTGACACCCAAGGAACCAGAAATCACTGCACCTCCCCAATCAGGAGGCAGGCAGCTTGAGCATGATGCTCTTGTACAGTGTTTGAAACAGAGCTGACAGGTCCTGACAAAGCAGAGCAGTGTCCACAGTCACACCATGGCATGTAAATTTTCGTACGCTTTTCTTTTAATTTGCCTTCAAAAGAGGGAAAAGGAAAGGTTATCTCTCTGTGTCTCCACTGTAGACAGCTGAGAAAGAAGCAGGATATAATGAGAAGGCTAAGTGACTGGTAAAATTAAAATACACAAACCATTAAAACATTTAAATGGTAGGAAAAAAAGAGTACTCACAGCATCTGTTTTAGGTCAGCACCTAAGGAGTTTCTTACAGCCGATATGGAACTCTTCAAAAACATGAACGTTGTTGTACACAATACTGACTTTCTCAAAAGCAAAAAACTCTCAGAGGGAGGCCATGGCAAGCACAGTGTGGGAACATGAGTCTATCAAGTGTGAAAACTGTGAGAACAGCAGAGGAAAGCCCTGACGTGGACTCCTGGGCTGGTGGCACAGGCTGGTATGTTTGAGCTCCTGGACAGTGCATCTGGCACTTCTAGCAGTAAAACCTGAATTGACAGGTTTATGTCTTCGTCTACACAATACTGCTGCACCACTGCAAACCAATATGCAAAATCACACATATTTTATACTTCTGTGTATATGTGTATGTAATTGTCCCTGGAGCCACAGGGATACAGACTGCTTTTCTTTCTTTTTTAATGAAAAAGAACAGTTGTCTTCCAGTCTTTCTGAGTAACTCCTGGCAAAGACAGGGACATAAACAAACTTCAAATCCAACTCAGTAACTGGCTTTTTATGTTTTTATCAATTTCTTTTTCAGTTTCCCATACTGAAGTTCTCAGCTTTTTGATTCAACTCATGTAGTAGGGGGAGCTCCAAATGAAATGGAAAGTGAACGGGTCACACTAATCTCAGAAGGCTTCATATATTTATGTAAAGCTATCTTATTAAGATAGATAGGTATTTCCAGGAAGGAAGTCTTTAATGTTTTCTTTCTTTATTAAGTTCTTCAAAATTACCTGCCAATGTACTAGAGTCGAGCTTAAACACCTGCCTGAATCTTATGTATCTGAAAGACCATATAGCTTTCTCCAGGAAAGAAATTGGGTTTGAAACAGGAATAAATTTTTCACACATTGACTTTTCTGACTATTATTTTGGGATAACCAGATGTGCTTGCTTTTGGGGGCCTCTATCAAGCAAAACTCCAAAAGCTCCATTCAGGTCCACCAACAGTCATTTCTCCCATCTATGAAAAAGGTTGTACATTGTGCCATCTCTACAAAGCAAAACCAGTCTACTCATCTGTGTTTCTGGAGACCCCACTGAGAAAGAGAAGAGATACATTTGCCTAATTCAACAAAGTACTTATGCAGAATTTTTAACCTTTGCAAAGGTAAGATTCTCTTGATTAAAAACCTTAGCAGGCTTGCATGTGCGCCCCTTTTACTTGTAAGTAAGTTTTAATTGACCATGAAAACTAAACGCTTTGTTTTGACTTTGAAATTACTAATTTTTACTTTTAATTTATTTTTTAATTTTATTTTTGAAATTATTTTTGTCAAAATTTATTTTAAAGTTGTCTAGATTAGTAGTAAAACCTTATCTCTCAACCTCCAACCCTTTTGCTCAAGGACAGTCGACATACTGGGCCTAGTTTCAGCCAATACTTATCTTTTTGATTTAGTGTGTAGACGCATCTATAGACTTAGTCCTATCCTATTCTTTGGCAGCTGTTATCATGAACACTAAAGTTTTACTATTTGTGATTTTTTCTGTACAGAATTTATCACCATCTTTATGTCTCAGGGTATGTATTCTTATTTTGATCGGTGGAAGAAAAGGTAGCATGCAGTTCACACTACATGGAGTTGCTGCTGTTGTCAAAAATGGTTGCTGTGCATGGGACTTGATGTCAGATGTGGATGTGCTATTCTGTTTGCATGACCTTTTGCAAGAGAAGCTCAGAACTAAACTACCTTAGAGACCACTATCCAAAAATGAAAACAAATGAAAAGCCAGTCCAAGCTGGAAATGGCCTTGTCCTTGCTTATAAAGTCAGTAACTAGCCAAGTGAATATAATTCTGGGTGGTGGATGTGAATGATTTTAAGAAGAAAATGAAGGGGTTTTTGATCTTTTTCACACTTTCCTCTTTAAGGGTGAGTCTCTTCATTCTCAAGGGAAACTTTACATCTGAGAAGACATAATCCAAAGAGCTACTTGTCTATGGTAAGGGATCACAGTCTAGGAGCTGCAAATTAACGTCAGCAGAAAAGGAAATTTAAAATAAAAGCAGTCCAACCTCAGAAAAAAATGCACTCTAATGGAAGTAAGGATATGCAGCATTTCACCCAGCATGATTGTCCATCTCCTTCTGTGACCAGCCTTCGTTTCCATATTGCTAATATTCCTCTGTGTGTCAATCAAAGTCAGTTGGGAACTAAACATATGAGTCAGCCAAAGCCATTAGTGCAGATTATGAGCCTTTTGTCAAAGAAATGAGCAAAGTCACTACATGCTGATGAAGAGCTTTATAACTGCAGCCTAAAAGCAGCATGGAGGAAAGGATGTGTAATTCCTGAAACAGGTCCAGCTTTCAGAAGAATTAAAGTAGAGCAGAATTGTAGCCCAAGCTGTGAATATTACTCACACTATTATTTGAATAATCTAAACAAGTAAGACCAGTGATGCTGTGTCTGCAGCTTCTCAGCTACACTGCTTTTAAACTAAAGGACCAGTTCCATAGTCTTGCAGAACAACGGTCTGTTCCAGTACTTATACGATAATCCTTTGTCTTTCAGTATGAAGTATTTGAGTCTGTACATAATGCACTGGTATAACATCAATGAATGTGAGGGAAGCAAAGTCTCTGGGTTTTTATTTTTACATTAAAGAATCATATGCAAAAATAATGGCTTGGCCTTTCAGTGTCTCATGATAATTTAAACAAGTCTATTCTGTTAATTTAACATAGGTTCGATTTCTGGAGCAGAAATAACTTTCTAATCAGAAATAACTTACAAAGTTAGTGCTTAACAATGTTAAAAGAGGCATGCTGTGGCAGCCTTCGAGCCACCCTTACAACTAGGAATCTGCTAGTGAGAGTGGAAACTGTGTTATATAAAGGCTTCTCATCAAGTCCTCCACTTAGCAAGGAGGATCAAGATAGATTGGTGATATGAGGGAATATAGTTTTACAGCACTTAGAAAGATGCCATTGGTAGTACTTCATGTGTTGCTAACTGCCTTACCTCTCCAGGATATCTTTTTCCTTAACCCGTTCTCTATTACCAAATTGATGCTAAAGGAGGTTAATGCTGGTCTAGGGTCACCTAAATGACTAAGTTTTGCTTGATTTGACATGACTGAACTACATTGTCTCAGCCTGAGAAGCTGTTATACTATTTATTGGCACTAGGGTTTCATGCCATCAAAAAGTTCCACTGAGAGTGCACTCAAAATGCAAATTTTCAATTAAATTGCTTACATTCATGTCAATAGAAGCTGGTAAAATTTTCGATTTCTTTTTTTCTAATGCACCGATGTAAAAACTTTATAGCACTGAAATTAGGAGCTAAAGACCTTTTCCAAAAGTGTTCACAATTACTTTATCCATATTTTTAATATTCATAAAAGTGGCAAGAACAAAGTGAGGCAAATTTGCATTTCATATCGCACTAAAGCTACTCCACATATACATGATAACACATCCTGAGAACAATGAGATATCCTGTCACATGTATGCATTTTCTGAAACTGCACAAAAGGAGAATTTCAGGGATGCATAAATTAACTTCCTACCTTTAAATTATTAACCTAGGCTGTTCTCTGAATATGAACCAAAATCAAAGGACAGCTTTCTCCCAACTCCTTTGCTCCCTGAAAAAGAAAGCACACATATTGTCAGTCTTTCCTCACTTGAAGTTGATGACTTAAGGAATTGAATTACTTGGATACTGAAAAACTGTTAAGAGACATTTTTTACCATTCTTCTATTCATGCTATTTTTTGAGTGGGAGTATGCACATTGTGGCCATTTGTAAGAAGCCACTTCTGCTACCCTAACATATTTCTTTTTGGAAACAAATGGATGACCTCTCCATACTTTGATATGTGAGGAGAAACAAAATTTAAGTAAAGTTTCAATGAATTTTTGAAGTAGAAGAGATGAAAGCAGCCTTTATCCAGGATCCTGTCAGTGATCAGGACATCCCAGATGCATTTTCTTGTAGGCTCTGTGGAAGTATATGGACTTGTATGTACATTTCTCTGGATTGTCATTGTTAAGCCTGGCCCTCATCAGAGCTGAAGTAGCCAGTTGTGATGTATGGCTATATTCGTTGCATTTATTGAAATCTGCTTTCCAAATATCAGAAATAGGCAAAATAATGTGCAAGAGCATTTTTTCTGATGCTGGTTTTTGCAAACTTGTGGTCTTACTACAAACCTTTTCAGAAGAACACAAAAAGGGTCCAATTTGCAGAAAAATGGTTATGAAGTATTAACTCCATTCAAGCAACAGGTGATATTTAAAATACAATCCTAATTCCTTTTTGGCCACATTTATACATTAGAAACTTATATGCAAAACTTTCTATGGGAAAACAAATTAGATTGATTAAAGTAGGAACTAAAAATGAAACATTCACAGTAGCAGCCATGCTGGACAGTTGGTATGAATGAATGCATTTCACTTGGCCCGCTAGAAACTTTACAGCTACTTTTCCTCTTAAATTTTAAGCCTTGCTTGCAGATTGCCCTGAAGCAATCTACAATTGCTTTTTCAGCTGAAAATTTAGTTCTACGAACATGTTAGTAGTACTGTTACCACACAATCTTGTAAAAAATCTAGCAAACCAATAGCTATCATAAAATACAAATGCATGTGGTTTCCATAATTACACAGAACTTATGATTTAAGACCCCTAGCTTCCTACTTTAACAACTTGAAACCACCACATTTAACATGATAATCTAACAGAGTGTATACCAATGCAAAAATTACTGTTTTCCCCACCTAATTCAGACAAAAATCAACAAACACATTCCAGAGATTTTTCAGAGTTTCATACTTATCATAATACAAAAAAAGTAATTGCCTTTTATTGACCTGAACTGACATGCATTTATATCAAGGGAATTCTGCCAGTGATATGTGGCCAGGTCTTAAATCCCTTATGTTAAATTTGCTTTCCAATCACCAGTGCTTTAGTCTATATTTGAACTGATTTCTAAGCAAATATTTTTTTCTGTGTTCAACACTGCTTAGCTATCTCACTGCTTCGTTAGTATTTGCACATTACGTAGGTTCCTACTCAGAATTAGAAGTGCTGAAATACTAGGAGAAAAATTCTTTCTTCTGGATTTTGCAGTCTGCCCATATAGAATTATTACAAAAAAATCTTGTGATGTCACCTTCTCTCATTCCCATTTTGTAGAATCAAGGATCTTAATAATGCATATAAAACCCCAGAATTCTGGATGACAACGTGAAATACTCATAAATTCAATTAAAATTATCCATAACACTAAGTTAATTTGGAGCAGCATAACTAAAAAAAAGAAATAAAATTTAGCAAAATATTTCCTTTTGTAGCATAACTGCAAGGCATCAACATGTGAACTGTGCAGCTTGGGTGTGCTGATAACCCAAAGATATTTTCATGGTAGTCTGAGACTCCACACATACCAAAATGCAAAACCACATCTGTTTTCTCAGTTTAAATTGCTGCATGATGCTCACTCAGCCTCTGTACTCTGGCATGTGCCAAAGCCATAGCTGAATAAAGAGAACGCCTGCCAAATATATCCACTTTCTAAAACTATGCAAATGGAGGACTTTGGGGATGCATAACTCAGCCTCCTTTCACAAAGTTTCATTAACAATATCCCTCTTTGTCACTGGAGCAATGTAAACAATTGCAGTTAAAAAAAGAGGCAAATTCCTACCTACGTCATGATGCTTTGTCACAGAATGTGGGTAAATTACTTGTAGTCATAAAAAAGGGGGCCTTTCTAAATTGCCTTGCATGTCTATATTACAACAGAACATGATATGGTGAGCGTGGCTCAGCCAAAACAGACCTGGGCCACCCTGAGAAAGGTGAGGAAGAGCTGTGGTGTGGTTAAGAAACTGAAATAAGGTTCAAGATTTCAGTTCAAGCATTCAACCCTTCCATAGACTTTCTGTGTGATCTTGGGCTGCTCAGTATCAATATCTTTCAGATTCTGAGCTATAAAAATGCAGTAATTACGCTTCTTTACTTTCATCCTTTGGCTGTCTGATGTGTGTGTAGGTTTGCTTTGTACAGAGTCAAGTATAACATCATCCCTACCTCATACAATACTTCAAGTTTTTCACTATCAGACGACTCCTCATACAAACCCAGCACAGAATTTCTCAAAATGTTTGTGTAGCCTCTGAAGTCAGGACAAATCACTATGCACAAAGTTCTTGGGAATTCACAGGCATTGGTCCAGTAAATATGCAACAGAGAAAAGACATAAGCTGAAGGTTTTCAGTGTCTTTGCATGTCAGGACATCAGCCTACTAGGGCTGCTTTCCTTTTCCCAACTTGTAGATGCCCTCTACTTACCATGAGATGTCATGAGCTAAGTCTGTGCTCTCCCTCCATGCTCCTCGTCAAGCTCTCCAACTCCCAGCATAATATTGCTATTATGCCACAAAAAGTAAGCTACCATTCAGAAGTAGTTTAAAATATCCTTAATTTTAAATCAATTCATTTGCATGAGGACGCTCACACAATGTAGTAAGGAATAGACAGCTGGGAAACCCAGGTTTTCTAACCCAGTTTCATATCAGCATACAGATAATTATGCTACATGCATTTAGTATGCACCAGTCCATAATCTTCTTACCAGGCAGGTTCAGGATCTTTAGTAAAAAAGTAGTATATCAAAAGTAGTGTTCAGGAGAACTTAGGAAGATCACCCAAATAACAGATAGTAGAAATCTTTCCAAACCCCAAACTGGGCAATATCTTAACCTAAGCCTCTTCCTAGTTCCTAAATTTAGTGTTTTCAGGACTTCTCCCAAGTCATCACCCCTTATCATCTACATCTGAATTTGAAAATGGATCCATTCCAAACTTAACTGAGCCACTGGTTGCATGGGAGAGACACAGTGGAAAGCTAGATGGAGAGATGCTGCAGGTCTTTCTTAAGCACTTTGGGAAAAAGAATGTGAAACTTTCTCTTTGGCTGTGGGTATGATCCAGCAAACAAGGGAAATAAATGGTAGTCAGAATATAAGATGAAGATTAAAATTCTACAGACATAACACTGTGGGGACGTTACCCAGGATATAGCAGTTTGTATTGGCTTTTTTTCCACTTTTTACATACAGCATCAGTTATTCCTTTTTTATTGCCACCTGAATGGAAAAGATCTGGGATTTTATAAGCATTTATTTGTCTTACTAGAAAAGAAGAACTCTAGGAAAAATCTGAAGAAGAAAGAGAAAGCAGACTGCCTGTAACTTGGAAAGACCATGAGCTTTCCAGAAAAAAAATGCACTCTTTACACCAGCAAAATGCTGAGTAATTCCTTAAGCTGCTAAGCACCCCCATCCTACTGAAAACAAAGATATCTGCAGCAGTATTCATAGCTTTTCTCGAGATGCTCAACATGCAGCAGGTTGCATTGAGCAAGAAGTCATCTTGAAGAGCAGGTTCACAGAAATAGACCTGAGCAATTTCTCTGATAGTTAATTTATGCAGAAGTCAAAATTCAGTGAGGATAGTGATCAAAAGCGATCCTTTTTGGAGAAGAACAAGGTAATTACAAGCGAGAAACTATGTTCATGCAACACTGTGATTGCAGAGAATGCACTAGTGGTCAGAGCCCCAAATGTGACAGATTCAAGAACAACAGTAGCATGGCTGTGATGGGCACGAATAATATTTCTCACTCCTGATTTCCCTGTTCAAAAATACCTTAACCCAAGAGAAATAATGATCATGTAGAGGCAGTTTTGCCCCAGAACACGTAACAGTTACAGCACAGGCAGTATCACTGCAGGAGCCCTGAGCTGGTATTGCTGGCCATGTTTCTGTGAGACCTGACATACAAGAGGCAGCAGGGATTTGGGTTTTTTGGGTTTTTTTTTATAATCTTCATTTTGAATGAGGCTGCTCTAACTTTATTCCCAGTCTCCAGTTCTCAAATTCAGCACGTGCTCATATCGGACAAATCTTTACTAACGGCAGAGTAATTAGGCAGCGGAACGAATGTTTCTGCATGTATGCTCAAATGCACAAAGCCTCCGTGTCTGTGGTGCGTGTGTGCACATGCATATGTGCAAGCACTGCTCTGCATATAGATTTTGATTTTTTTTTTTTCTTCAGAGGGCCATAGTGGGTACATAATAACACCTTCCTCCCCTGAACCCCCCATGTGCACCAACACACGCACACCCAATCAGACGCAAGGGACCTTGCAGGAGTCAAGGCCAGGGCTTTAATGCTTTGCTACCATTTTTGACAAGACAGCCTCCTTCTCTGAAAAGGATGAGCTGAAGCCATCTTTCAGGAGTTTTCTTTCCCTGACAGAAATCAGCAGGGTTAGAATAAACTGCATAAGTTATCAGCTCCTCAGGAAAGAACATGAAAAAAGCCCTTCTATCACTTAATGAAAAATAGCTTCTTTTTTGGACAGAACTTCATAGGCTTGCAATCAAGCCGGGGCTCCCCCCTCCCTTCCTTCCTTGACGTGCCATAGAGGCAAATCAAGTCGGCATCTATTAATAATATTTTCCCCTGCTCCTTTCATTTCTCTGCATGTCCTACCACTGTCAGGCCCCGTGATGGAGCAGCGCCTTTATCTCGTCCGAGTCTGGTCTGTCAGGGTGATAAACAATTCTAACAAGAATCAGAATAAAGATCTTCCCAGAAGACTCGGCAGAGAGATAGAGGCTTTTCTCATTTTCTCGACGGAAAAAAAAAAAAAAAATTTAATCTAGCAGCTCCGGCTTTTTTCAAGCGTCACATTCAAAGAGATGCAAATTTGTCAGAGCAGAGACCCCGGCTGACTCTCAGCACTGCGTGAATGTCAAAGGGGGGACTCGAAGCCTTTGACATCCCTGCCTTTTTTGGGGGCTATCTGCTGAAATAAAAAAAAAATAAAAAAAAAAATAAAGAAAAATGGAGAGGGAAAAAAAAAAAAAAAAGCAAATGCTTTGTAGTGTGTGTTTCAACAATTTTCATAAGTTTTCTTCTGAAATAAAATAGTGCCGTTGGGAAGGTAAAGTGAGAGAGAGAGGGAAAGGCAGAGAGAGGGAGTGAGAAAGAGAAAGAAAGGGGCAGAAGGGAACATAAACTTGTCCACTTGGATTCAAACATGTCATGTTAATAGTAAGATTTTTGTTATTTTGAAAGAGTTAATTTGAGATTGTGGGTATTTGTTGTACTCCACACACACAAAAACCAGTCAATTTGTATAACCCTGAGATGGGTGCTCTGACGATAGCATTACATGTGCATGTGTCTGTCCTCATTTGTTCACATGTATGATTTTAAATGTGTGACCAACCATATATGCATTCAGATTTATAGCTATTTAGAAGTGCACCTGGTGTGCATATCTGCATCACAAATCTCTTTATTATTATTATGTGTTCTTTTGTTATGTGTTGACCATGTACTCTCCGCTGAACGAATCAGAAATTAAGCTAGTATTCTGAAGATCATGCCATCTGAAGGACAAATAGAAAAAATATATAGCATGGTTAACAGCAAAAGCATGGAGACAGTCTGGGGGGATTATTGTTGTTTAATTGGATTGCATATTTATTATTTTATTAACTATTTACTTGGGGAAGTATTATTATTTTTTACCTGTACTGCAGAGATTAAAGAAGAAATTAATCTTTAAAAGAGTCTCAGTTAAGAAAAGACAGCTGTAGAACTGTCAGAGGGTGGATGAAATGTGTCCTAAATATGTGTGTCCCTTTAGAATATAATCTTGCAGGAAAAAGGATTTCCTAGATGCTGAAGTCCTGGAGTCATGTGAATTTTCAATCGTCTTTGGTTTCATTAAATAAATAAATATGCCTACCTCTGTAAGCATGACCACAGTAAATCCTGAAGCTTTATAATGTAGCAGATCCCCTCAAAGCAAAGTGAATTAAAGAGCTGTTTCCAAGCCACAACTCTCCAAAGTGTATCTGTGTATGTGCAATGACATTAACATAGTGCTATTGTTTGATCATTTCTGCCCAGAGCTCCATGCCAGGACAAAGACAAAGGTAGCATTTTCCAGTCATATCTGTGTACTACCTCCAGGCTTTGGCTATCAGATACATTTCTTCACACCCTTTGTATGACTAATGACCACTCAAAACAATTCTCAAGAGGTTTTTGAGTCAACCGCGTTCCTCTGTAAGGTGTTCTGGGATCTACCGGCAATAAGCAGCGTATAAAGGCTGAAAACTACTATGTCAATCCAGACCAAAAGGGCCTACTTTAATCCACTCACTGTTTAATATTACTGTGAAACACGGACAAAATATTGGCAATGGGTTATGGGAATGTCTTGCTTTTCACTGCCCTTGTCTTTGGGCTCATTCTGAATTCAGTTAACACCTCTTCAGTCATACCTATTTGGGCACATTGCACTCTCTCCTCAAGACTGTTGCTGAAAACTCTGATCATTAATTACTAGACTCTTACTTACAATCAATGCAAGTGCTAATACTCTCCGGTCTCCACTCAGCCTGAATTAGTTAAATAATAAACTGGCTTTTACTGCTGTAATGATCCATTTGTAAGGGAGTTGTCCTAGAAACTCCAATCCATCGCATAAGGCTTTATTCAAATGAGGTACTGAAGTGCTTTTCTCAGAGGCTCACAGATCACTTTTCTTCCTTTCTCTAAAAAAAAGCAACCAAGCCATTAAGCTAGCTGAGAAGTGGACTTCCTGGGAGTTAGGGGCCTAATTCAGAACAAAATACATAGGCTGTGCTGAGTTTGCTATGCTGTGTTTAGTCATTGTCCCACAATATCTGTCTTGAGGCTGGGGCAAGCGGTTTGCTGCCTGCTCAAACATCCCTGCTCTGTGGAGGTGTGCATCTACTGTAACTGATGCACTTTACTTCCTGCAGCAAGGATGTATTTGGCAAGTCCTATTGCTATTCATGTGCTATAATCATAGAAGTGATTGTAGTCTCCAACAAGAAGTAAAATGACACATTTAGATGTGGTCTCCTAGAGGAGGGAATGACACGAAGGAATAGGGAGTTTCAATGTGCAGAGCAGCAGTGAACATGGGTGGGAGCTGACCGGAGGCAACTGAGAGAGCAGCTGGATTCAGGAGAAGAAAGCACAGCTACCAAAAGTAATGAACACTGACAGGTCTAGAAAAATTTGAGTGGGTAAACGAAGCTTATATAAAAGCTTTAAACCATTTAGTTGCTGGAAAGGAGTTACTTCCACCTCTAAAGAGAGAATTCTTTTGTGTCTCTAACTGAAATACCAGTGTCAACTGAAGCAAACAGACCTGAATCTTACTGTTATGACAGTCAGATTCTGAGGTTAAGATGCTCAGGACCAGTTTGCAGTAACTGGACGCGTATTCAAGCCCTTTAAAAAGTGCTCTTTGCATCCTACTGTTCTCATCAACAACAGGAGCTTTGTTGGGTTCCTAGGTATTTTTCCTTTTTTTCTTTGGAAAGTTAAACAACTTCTTCAGATGCTTAGATACATTTAATAACTGGATTGTTTAGTACTGGCAGTCTCCAATGCTGTTATTCCTCTCCTAAGTATATCATCAATCTGCTCTCCTGAGTTATTTCAAGAGACACATGTTGGGCTAAATCGAAACCCAAGTGACTGAGTTAAAACTGCAGGATGCATCACTAAGTCCTAACTACAGATCACATTTCATTCTAATGTAATGTGATCTGCCACAAAATTATAAGAACCCAGCAAGGAAATAAAAATAAAAAAGAAAAAACTAGCTATATGTGATTTTTCATAACTTACACTGTGAACAGACCTTGCAAACAAAAAATATGTAGAGGAAAAAAAACCTTCACACACATCTCCTACTGGCTATGGGTATGATCTCTGCTATATACACATTTCACATATACGGAAGAAACAAAGAGTAAAGTAAAGCATTGAGGAATTCTTCTCCTGGCTCACAAAAATGTTTATTCTGCTTTGGAAATTCCAAAAATAATGAGTCTCCTGTAGTAGCAAATGTAGATACAGGAGAGAGGTATTAAGGTTTATTGTAAAATCTGGTATGTTTTCAAGCACCAGCCTTCTTTAATAATGCAAGGACAACAGCAGTGTACTTGGGATTTCTTCAATGAAGATTGAAACAATGTTTACATTCAACATCTATGAGAAGATATTTTTTCCTGAGATGGTTATAAATTTGGGAGCTGCCATAAATACTCAGCAAATACATAGAGTCCATAGTATAAGCGTCTATAAACCTCGAAACAGTTCCCTCTACATACACCCTTTCATTCATCATTAACTGAAACAATTCCATACCTAAACCAGTGCCAGATTCTGCCCCCACCCTCCCTGCAGCAAGTCCACAGAAGTCAGTGGTGTCATTGTTGACTTAATGCAGGATAAGTCAGCCTGAACCACAGCAGCAGCTCATTAGATAATTCATACTTTAGTAGATTTTGTTCAATGGGCAATCAGTTTATTATTTTTATGGGTTCACTATAATCATTATTCTGCCTGCTGTCCTCTATATTAGGGTTTCAGCTACATAGCTGGGCCCGCTCCTGTAAACCTGCAGCATTTCTGCATACAAATGACATAGGGAAGGTTTGCAGGATTTAGCCCTGGTTTATAAACTGCGTAAATTATTTTAGAAGTCATGTCAAGTACAGTTTATTCCAAGGTTTGCTTGAAAATTTTAATCAGAAAACACAGAAGAGATATGCAGTTTAGACTGAAATATTCTTTCACCTTGTACTCTGCCCAGATTGACGTACTGTGGGCTGATATAAGTGGCAGAAGTTACAGCATGCATGATAGAGGAAGGGTGGACATAAACTAGAAAAAACACATAAAGAAACATTTATTTAAAAAAAGTAAATCAACCATAAAGATCCTCCCAGTAGACCTGGGAAATGGAAGCCTTTCTCATTTTCTCCATGGCAAAATTTAATCTAGCGGCTTGGCTTTTCAAGCATCATATTCAAAGAGATGCAAATTTGTCAGAGCTGAGACCCCAGCTGACTTTTAGCACTTTGTGAATGTCAAAGGGGCTCAAAGGTTGAAGTGTCTTTACCTCCCTCCATTCTTAGTAATTCAAATCCAGACTGAAAATACAAAGCACCCACAGCTACCTGTTTGTTCAGGCCTCTCTATTTCGTGTGGACCTGCTGGCTATAAAAGTGTTTGTTTCAGGTGTTATTATCTGTTTTAACTAAAACCACATATAGAAATGAGCACGCAATTGAAAAATGTTTCACCAGAGAATCTAGCAACAGAAGAAAAACCTTCCCCTTCAGAGAGCTACCCTGTCCCCCACTGCACATATACACATTTTAGAGGTTCTTGCTACACAGCCTATTCCCAACTGACCGATTTCAGAACTGCTATTAACTGAGTAGTAATCTCACCTAGTGACATGGTTCACTTCATACAGTCTCAGGAGGTAATATATCTAATAAAAACAAAAGTAATAAAAATAAAAGCAACCCTAATGAATACTCCATACCATGTAAGGTGTATACTATATCACATAGCAGGGGCCATCTGAAGGCAACGCCAATTGGTATTTTTTCACCTGCCTCCTGTATGATGTAAATATTAATCTACTAATGGAGTTCCCATTGATGAAGGATAAGCAGAAAAAAAAAAAAAAGAAAAAGAAAAAACTGAAAAAAATGGCATTGAACAGATTGAGGCAGACTAATCTTGTTTGCCTAAAAATAATAATAAAAAAAAAAGTATATGTAAGCAAAAGCAAGAGGACTGAAGCTCAGTTCCATGGGTAAGATGTTTATTAAATTAAATTACATTAACATATACACGATCAGTGTGAAGGGAAGCCCCAACAGCCTTTACTGAATGACAGATTCAGTGAGTGAACTGGAGCTCTAAGGCTGGACCTAGAGTAACAGTTTCAGAGAAGTGTTTCTTCTCATTTAACAATTTATCAGTCCTCTTGATGATGAATTTACTGAAAAAGGATGACTGTCTCTTTAAAAAAGTAGTTTGGGCAGTGCTTTTTGGTTTTAAAGTCTGGAGACAGTGGCATTAGATTGATTAGGTGTGTACATGTTGGCTGAGAAAGCTGTAGAAAGGGGAATGGAAGTGTTTGACAAGATGAAAGACTATTCAACATGTTAGACAGCTGGTTGAGTGAAAAGATCTATAACAGCACAGTAAAATATACTCAACAGTAAATGATACCTTCACTGCAAAAGCTCCTACAAGTTAGGTCACACAATTTTAGCCTAGGATGACAAGTTCAACCAAACAAAGTTTTAAAACACACAGTTAATGCGCGTGTGCCTGGTAACAGACAGATAGCACTTGAGAAATTGAGACAGACAGGGGTTTCCTTTTCCAAATTTAATAGTGAATAGGCAAAGTTCCCAAGCCAGATTCTGGTCTCTGTTGCTTATTCTGAGCAACTGCGCTGATCTCAGAGGACCTGTTCTTCTTTTACACCGAAGTAAGAAAGGTGAGGAACTGTGCCCTTCCTCAGTCCATTGCCTTGCTATACAAAATGAATACTTTTGAGAAATACTGTTGTGTGAGGAATTGTGAGCCTTCTTTCTGAGATCCTGCAGTGACTGATGAGTACAGTAAATGGCTACGTGTAACTGTGTGCATCATGTTTTCCAATTTGCACATGAAGGCTTTGTAATCACTTTGTGATTTTCATAATTAACGAAGCACAAAACACACCAGGATGACAGGGATAGTGAACTGTCATGCACGCTACAGATAAGACAGCAGATAAAGAAGAATGGATAAAGAACATTCAATTTTTTAAGGAAAAAGAAAATGGAATTCAGGAGGTTTTCTAGTGATAGGCTGGCAGGGATTATGGTAGTAGACTTTAAAGTAGTCTAAACCCAAAAGATGTTTTTTCTGTAGACTATAATAGGACAATTGGACCTGGACACAGTTGGCTAATCTCATTTGATTATTCATGACGCAGTGATCACTCTGGTTAGCAGAGGTTGCACCACAAAGCTTTTCATTCAGGCATAAATAGCACATGAAACAAAAAACATTATCGGAATTATCTTTCGGGGCTTTTTTCCTATTGAGTTAAAGTATTAAGAAATATAGAAGGTAACACTGAAGCCAGGTGTTTTTCCCAGACACTTTAATTCTCTTTAGATCATTACAGAAGAGTATTTTAACATATATTCACGCTTCCAGGCTCTATGTTGCCAGAAATGCGCAAAGAGGCCATGTTTCCAATGCTAATTAGTCTGAGGTGATTAAGACTTGAAAAATTAAAAATAAATATTTTCTTTTATTAAACTTGGGTTCCTTTTTAGCCCTGCTTATTGAGTGGTGATATAGTGTTCCAAACTCTTTTTTAACAGTTTATTTAGAAGAATTTAAATTAAATAATCTTTCTTTGTATGATCAGCCTTTTCATTCAATATCCTGTGTGAGTTGGTTTCATTACTAGTTTTCTGTGGCAGCAAGGCAAGCATTTGTTGATTCCACTGAATATTTAACAAAAAAAAAGTTTTTTCATACTAATGTTAACACATATTTCCTTAATTATAAGGCCCTAAAGGTACATCAAACTAAGCAAACCATTAGATTGTCAGAATATTAATAATCTACTAGGTGCTCATGCAGTGCAACGGGCTACAGGGGGTTGGTTTCAGGATTCACAGTCAACGCACAAGGGTATCCATTACTACCTCCACCAGAACCTTGAAAATGCAGCCTAGTAGTTATATGCCTCAATTTGCCCACTTGTAGAAGTCTAGAGATACTTTGACTTCTTCAGATGAAAGGCACTATTAAAAGCATAAAGTATTTATTAATTAATATTATGCTGAGAAAAAGACAGTTGTGCTTCTAAAGTGTAAATAATACATTAACACACCCTCCATAATACCAGAAGTTCTTCTTCATAAACAGAGGTTTATAAATTAGATGAGAAATTTTGTAAGTAATCCAAATGATTAAAAAAAAGACATGATTTCTGTGGGAGTGCCCCAAACATACAAAACACTTCACCTATTCATCTGTATCCACAATGCATTGTTTTCTTTTTCTGGGATAGGAGGATGGAGGTTGCCAGTTTCCCTCTATAGGAATGTTAATGACTCTGGACAGTTTGTTCAAGGGTTTTATAAGCAAAATTTCTGAGTTAATATTCTAATATACTTATTAATGTAATGAACTCCTCCCCCAAGCCATTATACTCAGACAATTCCTTTTGCATAAACAGTTATTGCTTTAATTGCTTTGAAGCTTTGCTTTGGCTGGAATTCTAAGATGTCTTCAGTCACTGCTGACTCTGACAGTTCAGCAATTGTATGTATAGATACTATGTAGTGGAAATACAAGGGACAGAAAAAAATACAGGTGCTTCAAAGGCAGAAATTGTTGAGCAGAGAAAAAACACCTTATATTTCTAATCCAAACCATTTAGGCTATAAAAAGAAGTGATGACGTTTCAGATTATTCATTCAATAATTAAGGTTAGCTCTGTGATATGCCCCAAGTACCAAGTGACTTATGGATCACAAACTACACAACATCTGTTTGACAGAGAATAATACCTCCTGCAATGAAAGTGGAACAAGTTATCCATGCTAGATGTCCAGATCCCAAAAAAGACAAATGAAGGAACCTACGACAGTGTGGTTGTTAGGCCCTTGGAAGAAAGGATCAACATTTATGTCTTGCCTTTTCGGGAAAAATAGTTTAGCAACCACGGCAGCTTTAATATCAAAGTTTCAAGTGCCAAATATGGCAAGCTACAAGCAGTACCTTGTTTTAGTTGGGTTACACAAAGACCGAACCCTGATCTCCTTTCTCCCAAAGGAGGGCTGCATTTTAGCTCAGAAAATGACAGCTGTTCTTCCATTACCCCTAAAGCATCCTCTGGCTTTGAGGATGCCTTCCCTGCTTTTAGTCCAAAACAAAGAGAAACAAAAGGGTCTTCTAGGCTTTTCTTCTGTATTGAGATTTTCTCCCATTCACATAGGAGGATGAGCTAAGCAGTGAACAACCCTGTGCCTCAAACTGTTGCGTCAGTGTCTAATGGCTGAAATGTACCATCTTGACTAGGTCTCCTGTTTTCTTTGTGCTCAAGACAAGGGAAGTAGCTGGGTTTCTGTGCTAGAATCCTGCAGACTTTGTTGGGGATAGCAGTACGACCACTGTATCCTGGGTTTGAGGGATTCAAGGTGCAGCTGAGCCACGAGTGTGTTTTCATGTAGCCCTGGGCTTTTATATAGAGAAGAACACATCCTGTGGACCCAGGCTGAGCTGGCTAGACATTTTCTCTTGAAGAAGTGCTGCACTCAAGTACATATACGCTTTCCTAAGCTAGTGTCAGTTACTGAAGCCAATATGCAGAGTGCTAAGGATCATCATTGGCAATGTTTGAGTAGTAGAAATAAAAATTAGCACTAACAGAAGGGTGGGTAAAAAGGACTTAAAATTTAACATCCCTGCTCATGGCAGCAGGGTTGGAACTAGATGATCTTAAGGTCCTCTCCAACCTTAACTAGTCTATGATTCAATGATTCTAAACTATATATACAATGGGTATAGATACTATATGTATAGCTGAGGAAGACAGAAGTGGTTTTATCATTTATTGTCCTCATTAAAATAAATATTTGTAGGTTTTTTTACCAAATAGTACAGGTAATTATATTTTATGAGATTCTATTTTATGAGATGAAGTATTAAACTTCAACTTTGACTTTGTTAACCAGTTGTACACCTCAATTAAAGTCTACCAATTTTACAGTTCGTGGAGGTAAAAGCATCCATCATAAAGTTTCTTGGTTACAGATCAGTAATTAATTGGTAACTGGGACAGAGTTTAATTATTTTTAAAGACGCAGAATTTCTCACATAGCTGTTGCAGAACTGCATAGTCAGTTAAGCAACAAAAACCTAGTTATTTTATTTGGTTTGTTATACTAATGCCTTGGGATGTTTCCATGCAATACATAAATTTTCTTGTATGGCAGTTAATTAAATCCAAGATCATGGTCTGTAAAAGTCACCTGTCTGACATCTGGAGAACAAGTGGGAATCAATGCCAAAGACCAAACCAAAGCAGCAAATGCTTAAACTAACAGAGTAATTTATGTCCTTCAAGGAGCAGATACAGAGAGCTCGCTATATTTTTTAGCTCCTTTAAGTTTTATTATGACTTTATGATACCATTCTTGTTGGCAGGGAAGAGGTTGGTGTCAGGGGACTGGTGCTGCTTCCAAGTGTAACTGCCTCAACCAAGTCAGACAAGAATGACAAAAAATACTTTTTTTGTCATTCTCTGCACAAATGAAAGAAACTTGTCATTCCAACTTCACAAAACAGCACTAGAGATGAAATGCTCAACTCCACTGGGACAGCCATTTTTTTGCTGTTATTACAGAAGAAAATTATAACCATAAAAATGTCCAATTTAGAAAAAAGGTGCCACTTTAGTGTCATTTGCATAAAAGCTGTTACATACAAATTGTTATAAAGACAAATGTGTAGTACTCTTGTTGAAAATTGCTTATATCTTAGGTGCTTTGCCTGAAACGACATAAAGGCCTCTTCAAACTGAAATTCATTCTCAGGTAAATAAAGCTGAAAAAGAATTTTCACCTATTTGTATGTACGTGAGCAGTTTTTCATATTGTCTTAAACAGATTTTGACATGCATTTCTTACAAACTTTTAAGTTTCTTCCTTTCTTACCCTGCTGGTGTCCTCCATTACAATAACATGGCTTCGCAGACGAGGGCAGATGAAAAGCTTGTCCTGAGTGCAAGCTGATAAATGAGCTAAGATACCTTTCTGTAAATGAAATGCAGTTGTTATTTTTTTCTGTTAGTAAGCGCTTGCATATATTCGTCTGCAATAAGGTGATCACTGTCCAGACCTGAGACATCACTACAACTGTTACTAACAGACTCAGAGAAATTTTTTCATCTCTTCTCAGAAAGTCAACTAGATATTGTTGTGCCTACTGAAAGTAGGCTAGTTTGCAACAATAAAATAACAAACTTCAGTACGTAAAGCTAATTCTATTTAGTCTGATTAATATAATTTCAGAGGCATTTATATATATTTGGTGTTAAACATTGACAAAACAGATTAACAAGAGATCCAGATTAAGTTTTCCAGTAAAGTGAATCATCAGACATGTATCACTGTAACTGAGAGTGTTACACTTATATGAATGAGAATGCTAGTAGGGGATTTTCAAGTGGTCTGATAATCTTTTTATGTAATTGCAGAATCATTAAATTAGTGTAACTTGATTGTAAACAGGAGAAACAACTGACTGTAGAATGCCGAGATGTCTAACTCAACAAACCCTCTACATGATACCATGTACCACATAAATAATCGTGGTATTTGTAAACACTCCATTGTGTCTGAGATGAAGAATCAAAGCAAAATCTATTCTGGTACAAACTCCCCTTAAGA
>JBCJKH010067969.1:0-20897 GCA_039877255.1 Loriculus beryllinus | reverse complement strand
CAAGCAGGACTGCCCAGCTGGCTGTCCAGACAGGCATGAGAGTACTGGCAACTTTGCCTCTGAACTGAAAATGCAATTAAACATGCTTTCCTTCAGCCTATTTTCATGAACAGCTGGTTCTGCCCATCTCTGTTTCTGTTCTTGAGTTCTATACAGGCAGATTTTCTCAGAGTTTGTGTGTTATTTATCCATCTTTAGCCACATGAAGGAGAACCATCACAGGAGAGTCATGTGCACAGCCACATGCAACCCGGTGCTACACTGCCCAACTAGAAATTAACAGAAATGAGCCACAATGGTTAAGCTCAGTGCATATCTAAATATTCAGATGTCACACTCGAGAGACAGAAAGAGCTGATATCTCCTCTAACAAATGATGATTGTGGTTTGCTCCCAGTTCAGACTGCAGACCAACAGTGCTCTAGAAATTCTAGCTCGTCATGTGCTGTCAAATCAGTTACACAGCACGCACTGCTGAAAGTTTTCTAGGTACATTTATTTAATCATCTGTACATCCCAATGTTGGCATCCAAAGTACCTGCCTGTGATTAGTAAGTCCCATTATCAATACAATACGATAGCATTTGTGCATCCTCAAACACTGATGTGAAAATCTCTTTGATTTCTATGGACCAGCTTTTACATTCAGGCCAGCAATTTATAATTACTTCAAACACCGCATATGGATTGATTAAGCATACACTAATCCCTGCACTGTACTTGCACAACAGAGGTTTGCAGGTTTTTGAGCAAAATGAGAACATTGCTTTAAAATAGGAAAGTGAAGCCTGGAAGAGAATAGGTCATATGCATATGTATCAGGTAAATTAAACCCGGTTTTTATTACAAACCTATCCATCTGTTACCAACCTCACTTCCATTAAATAAGTACTTTGTGCAAGCTACATACATGCAGGCAGACCTAGAATTGTGTTGTTCTCTCCTATTAAGTGGGGAAAAAGGTGGAATACTAGAGTGTACATTTTGTATGTTTGGAAGGAGCTTAAACCCCCCCCCAGGTACAGGCTTACTGCAAAAAACCTCCAAAACCCCACCAAAACCCCACTAGGGACTGACTGTGTGAGATGCTCTGGATTTTCCAAAAGTACTGAGTTCCTCAGGTTTCTACTAACGTCACCAGGAGCAGAAGCAGCATCTTGTGTCCCTGGCTTGGGTCTGCAGGGATTGCTAAAGGCAACAGCTTCCATTTCCATCAGCCTTCCACAGTGCCCACAGGAGACTTCTCAATCTGCCCACGGAGTAAGAGCTGCTTCTGGTTTTCTGCTTGTGTGGTGCATGACACTCTGAGCAGAGTGTGCCAGTCACATCACCCCTTTGCTGAGTTATGCACAAGGAGGGAGGGCAGGAGGTGTTCTGATATGACAGTTACTGTGCACTAGAGACCTGAGCTGGCAGTGTAATTTCTTTGCCTGTGCATTTATTTACATCTTCCTTTCAAGTAACTGTACCAGGCACTAGTATGTTCAGAGAAATGAACCTCTGGAAAAAAAAAACCAAACTTGCTTTGAATGCAGCTTCCTGCATTCTTTATATGGGCCCCAAATCTCTGCATTTCTTGTATGTATTTACAAATATTTTTTTAATCAGCTTATTTCACAGCAAGGTATGGAAACTTTTCTCCAAGTCTAGAGAGAAAGGACCGTGGAGGGACCATGTTTCTGCATTTCTGTATTTCATATCCTCTGTATATTTACATACCCTACCTGTCCAGTTTAGTTTAACCACATGCTTAAGGACTTTGCTAAATTGGGGTGTAGACCAAATCCTTCACACAGTGGCTGCTCAGAGGCCAGTTCATTCATCTAGAAAATGTTAGACCCCATCTTTTCATCAATACTGATGAAGAGCTTTCAGACCTCTAAATACCACCCATCGATTCTTGCTGATAATGGAAAATACATTTTATAAGTTTATTTCTATGTTTCTATATATTTTGCAGTCTCTATCCAGTGTAAATCTACTTTTTCCTGAGCAAATTCTGTAGCATTTAAAAGAAATTAATATATGCAGGGTCTTAGAGCACTTAGAAGAAAAAAATGTTTGAAAGAAGTTCTACAGGCTGGATTTGAAAGCCCATGAAAAGGTTCCTGTTTAACTTCAGCTTCTATGATGTGTACTGCAAAAATATTTCTATAACACTATTTCTTCTCTATTAAATCCTCTAGGACTTCTCCATAAAGACTTGCTGCCTCAGTCTAAAAGTGAAAAGTTAAATTCCCTTTTCCAGCATCAGCTTTCTTCTCAAGGACAAGGCACATATATTATAAATAATATCTTATTGAAATCTAACTTCTTAATAATAAAGCACAGTAGCTAATACCCTAGAGGCCATTTCTGAAGTTCCAACACTGGTCATTTATTAAAACTGTGATAAACATGTCTGATAAACAGATAACTAATACTGAAAGAACATAACTCCAAGCTTCAATAAATAGTTCTGCTACATACTGCAGTACACAAATTACAGATCACTGCTGTGTGCAGTGACAGGTTTGAGGAATGATCACAGGATTCAGTTAATTCATTGTGGGAAGAGGAGAGGGCCTGGATGAAGGGAATTGCATTGCATGTTATCAAATTATTAATTAATTTCCCTTAAAAGATCCTTCGAGATGTGGTAAAATTCAAGCTGTTTGCTTCATTTAAATGAAGCACTCATAGTGCCTGTCCACAGACTGGTCCAGTTGCACTGTTCTTTTGGAGTTGCTGTACAGTAAGTCTGCTGGAGAAGACCTTGAAATGCCACACTTAGAAGATGGAGGTTGACGAACATTTAAAACAAATCCACCACTGAGTTCCAGTCCCCATAGTCTTAATCTCTGAATCAGACCTTATCTCTATAAACAAAAATCTTACTATACTGGGACTAATTTTGGTCTGCATTTATCGGCTGCTGAACACAACTGCTCACTCTGTTCATGTCAGAGCAGAAGTGGATGCTACATACAGACATAGTAGAGACAGAACTATTCATCAGGAAGAAGGACTAACTCATTTTAAGAACAGATCTTTAACTGAGTTCCAAATAGTACCGTCTATTCACATTTCTCGGTCTTATCACATCTTTACAAAAATAAATGCAATAGTCTGAGCAAAGTTCCTCTGCCCTGGCTCACCTATTGTACAAAAAAATCACAGAAATAGTGTACATCTGCACTCCGTAGACATAGAGGAGAGTTTCCAGGAGGACTGAATACATTCTCTTTGTTGGTTTCATTCTAAAGCCTTACTGATTTAGAGTCATTCCTTGCACTTTCTGTTTTCAGACTGTATGCATGCACACCCAGACAGAGCATCACTGCAAATCCCAGCAGAACAGGGCTTTGGCCTGCAGGTATGGGAGCTCTACTTTCTTTGATCAAGTTATCCTAGCCCAATGAGCTACTCTATATCAGCTGAGTCATGGTAACCCACTATGTTCATGGTCCTCTCTTACCTCAGATGTAGTTTTAATCCTGCACAGAGAGCACATTCATCCCAGTAAGTTTTGCTGCAAGCAGTAAGTAGGTAAACTCCTGTACGTCTGAAGTGTGCCTGTGTCTACAGACACAACCTGTTTTCAGCTGCATATGTTAGTTTTTGAGGAAAAGTTTTCAGCTACTTTGAGTTCTTCTTGCATGGTCATTGCTACTGATTTTTTCTCTTTCACAGCTTCAGAATCCCTTGTTACTTACTTGTATTACAGAAGCACGTTGAGACATAAACTGAGATTGTGACCCCATAGCTCTAGGCAATATATAAACATGCTGGAGGAGAGAATTTCTGTCTGAGAGCACTTACAAGTTAAACAGACAACACAGGCACATGGGAGGAAAGGAGAACGAGCAGCATAGGTCAACTGGATAGGAAAAGCCACTGAGCATGTCAGAAGCAGAGATGAGCACTGAACTTTACTCTCTTGAGGACTAAAAACTTTCCTGTCCAGCACAAAATGAGTTCTTAGTATTTATTTGCTACTATCAGAAAATGCATCCACTGAATCAGTGGTGCACAGAGGGAGCAGGTTTAAGGATTAGAACAATGGGCAAGATGCCACACACTCTATTCTCTTTTTCTGACATTTTGGGGCAAGGCCACAGTGTCATATACAAGAACAAATTTGAATTTTGGTGCCTCCAACTTCCTTTTGTTCTGCAGGAGACTCCGTTAAACAACACAAGGTCTGTAAATCAGACACTCCTCTCTCTACAGTGTCAGGTAGGAGTTACAACTCCAGACCATGCATTTTCTTATCTAAAAGGAGCCTTGTATGAGACTTAACAGATCACGCTTTCTACAGTGTACCCAAATGGAAAGTAGTGTACAAGGTTTTACTATTAAAGACAATTCTCTAAAGCTTTAGTAAAGAACATTTGATACCAAGTACTAAAACTAGCATGGTGTTTTCTAAGATAAACAATAGTTACATCCAGGTTACAACCTGTACTTTTTTCAGCTCTTTGGGAATTTTAGTGTACAAAGGGCAGTTTACAGTGGAGTAGCCAGCTCAACCTTGAGGAAATACTGTGAAATTAAAATCCATATTTGGAACAAGCAGATTAACTTGCCAGTTCTTTCAGCAGACTTCCATTAACCGTTGTGTGAAATTTTAGTAACTTATGCTGAATTCCACACAAAGGAGAATTTGAGTTGGGGTTTTTTTAACAGTTTTGTTTTGTTTTTTTTTTTTTTTTTACAGGCCTGTGCAGGTGTAGGCTTGCCAAAATGTGTTACAAATAAAGCACAATAATATCGGAGGCATCAGGTAGCAGACAGTGGAGCACCAAGGGCAACAGAGCATAGCCACAAAACAGGTAAAAGTCATGGCTTATCAACTGCACAGCTCACTATGAGGTTTTTATAAACAGAAGAGATTATCAATGGAAGGATTCTTCTGAGACACAAAGGGGACTTATAGGAGAAAGCAAGAAGAGAAGGTACATTAACCAAGTGGGAGAGAGATGCTGGTTTCATGAGCTGCTTCAAAGTGAGGTGAGCCTCTTACAGGAAGTGATAAGCAAGTCTGTGAAAGACCCCTAAAATTAATACAAGCACTAATCATAGAATCATAGAATACCAGGTTGGAAGGGAAAGGGACCTCAAGGATCATCTACACTATACCTGAACAGAAGGGCTGGCAGAAGCCAGGAATTATGTTCAGATTACAGATTTTAGCATCAGATTGGACTGCAGTGCTGTCCATAAGGGTATATGAAAGAAGTACATGCTCTTCTGTGACTATATGCTGAGCTTTGACAGCTACATATTTATACAGCAGTGCTAGATGAACATGCTAACATGACACTTTGGGAGAAAGATACAGCTCTGAAGAGATAAAGATTGCATTGGATTTTTCTTTCCACTGTCTAGTGTTTGTATTTTTATCATTCTCTCTGAAGAAAATGTCAGTATGTGACAATGATTTCATTTTGTTGATATTCTACTTCATTTTGTTTGAAAGTGCTTAACACTGCAATGATTTAGTTGCAAGCGACTTAATCCACCAAGTGTGAAAAAGCACAGGCAGGGCCAAATGTAAATTGATAGTCTGAGTTAACTGGATGTTTGGCATGCTAGTAAAAAAAGACCTTAAAGCTCTCACCTCTGGCCAGTTTAGAATGAATGACAACATCCAGAACTAGACAAGAGCACAGGGGATGTTAAGGAAGGGTGAGTAACAGTGTTACCTATTAATGAAGAGCAAAAGGATACAGAAACTGAGTCAAGACTTCCAGCATACTGAGTAATTAACAGCCACTGTGGAATTTGGTTTCTTGCCATGTCACATTCAATTAATAGCTTATGACAACAAACATTTACTAAATGTACTGGAGAAGACAGAGACATAAGATTATATGATAAATCAATAACTAAATCAAGAGGCTAAAATACACTGAGACAAAAATTATTAAAGAAAAATTCAACTGCAGTCAAGCACACGTTGGAAAAAGGACAGCCACTGCACATGCAGGTGCAGTTCACACTGGCCAGGTGGACACCACACAGTACTATTTCTCACTCCACAGCACTGTTTATTCTGTAAAACACAGGTTTTGTTGGGTTTTTTTCAGTTTTTGTTTTTCCTTCAGTTCCTACAAAAAGGTTCAACAAGATATTTCTAAGAAGCAAGCCAATGAACAGAGGCACAGCAATGGTTGCCCTTGACAAAGTGAAGGCAATTCTTCCTTCGAGGCTCTTCTACTGTCAAAATATGTCCACTGCCACCCCTTTATGTCCTTTGGCAAAATCACCATTCAGAACTAAATCCCTCCTTCCTCTTTGTAGGCTCCACTGATGGATGTGACAAGACTTCTAAGCAGCCTCTTCTTACTGTTTTGCACAATGATTTCTGGAGTAGGAGGTTCAGAAACCCTTCCAATGGACCAGCCCATATTCAGTACAAAATCAATTTACCATGGCTATAGTCTCCTTTGTATTTCTGCATCAAGCAAGGAGATTTCATTCTACTTCATTTTTCTGCTCTGGGTTTCCTTAGCATTGTGCCTCTTTAAAGCTCACTGCTATGTAGAGATGTTAAAAGGTTTTCCACTATACATTTTTATGTGTTCCCTCCCCCCTGCTTCTGACACAGATTGGACAAATTCTGCACAGTCAACAGAGTGCATTTTTGTGCACCCACATTAAGAGTTCAGCTATGAAAAGCAATCTCTCCCATATATGCTTCAAACTGAAAATGTAATCACTGAAGTACATGTGAAACCTCTGTGTATTATCAGCTTTCTAAAGCAGGAAAGCCTTGCATTCTTTATTACTCTCCAGGTTACATCACTGAGTATACTTGTTCAGCAGTTATTTGTTTGCTTTGAGAAGGAGCTAAAATAAGTTTGAGGAAATGCCCAACTTGGATCTGATTCTCCCAACAATTAGGCTGAAATTCAGGAATCAAAATCAGCACATCCTGCAGTATTAAAGAGACTAATGAAGAACTCAAGATGACATTTTCACTGTTCTCTGCCTCCTATTTTTCTTTAGGGAAATGACATCTATTGCTTTAAGGGGGGGCCTAATATTCTTTCAGATGACAAACACTGCAGTATATTCTCATTAAAATTGTGTAGAGTTTGAACATGGCCAGTCCTGTCTTGGCTTGAAAAAAGGTGGCAGTGCACAATTAAACAAATAAATGTGCATGTGATTTAATTTATCCTATCAACATTCTTTTCTGGTTGTCCACTTAAGCTTGGTGTACTACAACTAAAAAGGAAAAAAAAAAAGGCAGTGGAAATCTTTAATTAAAGTGAAAGATGCATTACTGAGACCAAATGAAGTCTTTGAGATTAATTAGCCAAGTCCAGTTTTATTGAAGCAAGAGAGACTGGGAAAGTTTTGCAAGGCAGGCTGAAAACAGAGATCCTGCCTGAGCCCGCCTGTACCACAGGAACTTAAGTGAAACCAGACCCCTGCTGCTCTTCCTCATTTTAAAGTAATAGTTTTCAAGCTTTAAGAATATGGGCAAAAATCCTAAACCCTCAGCTGAAAAATAAGCTTCTGTACTTTCCCTATTAAATTCAGCAGTTTTATATCTGAATTACCATTTGTTTTGCATACCTATAGAAAGGATCCAGACTCCTGTTCCTGGACATCAGGATTTTGACATGTACTGAGGAAGCACACACAATACTCAGCTGCCCTCTGCTAGGCATTTCTGCTCAAAATTAAATGGCAATTCTTGCCCCAGTGAGCCTGAATCCTAGGGTTAAGGTGAAAGACAACATGTGGCTGCAAAAAAACATGCAGAAAGAACAAGAGTGTGGTGAGATGACTAATGTTTTCAATCAGGGAGTACACATGGTGCACAGGCAAGTGCGGTGCAAGCTTCCCAGGACAGATTTTGGCAACACACCTAGATTTTGACCTTTGGACTCTCTGGCTTCTATGGGGTTTGGTGCTCAGCATTTCTGATAAATCACTAATAACCAAGAATAAGTAGGACCTTTCAGATGTTACCAGGTCGGGCTGGAAAAGGAAATCAGCGATGAAAAGTCTCCCATGCTTCATAAAACAGATTTTAGTGGATTTTTATTGTTCTATAGCTACATTGTGCATTACATATATGCTTTCCTCTGCCAGGTGCCTAACGCTCTTGATAAGCTAATTACAGCCTTCTACTTATTTCATGTCAAGCTTAACTCCCCAGTCTGAGCCTAGCCTGCAGTTCTGGCACATATTTTCCTTAATCTAAGACCATCTGTGCACCATCAGCAAGGAACACTTAAATACAGAGAAACTAAAGAACCAACGGTGTTGAATTCCCCATCTGATGCCCTCAACTCCTCTCCCCAGCATTTCCAATTAAGTGAGAAGCCAACATCCATCCAGTGCTAAATATACTGAAAAGATCTGAGCAGGATACAGTTATCTACAGATGCAGCAACACTTTACAGTGGTCAGTGAGGAAACAACAACCCAAAAGGATCTGAATCTCTCTATCTCTTTACATCTTTAAATCAAAAGTTTCACATCTTAAATACCATCACATCACCAGCAATACATGCAGTGGTTGAGTCAGCACTTGGTCAATGTAAATCAACTACTTGTCTCAGAAGCAGAAGGAGTCTGGGAAAAAAAACAATGGGGTTGATTTATCAAGGATCCAAAAGATATTTCTCAAGTCTTATGTTTATTGCTGCAAAATGGAAATGCACAACAGTTTAAATCAGAACTGCACTGCAGCGTTAGGGAAGATGGCTCTCTGCCCTTCTCCTGTCTCACCATGAAAACTTCAAGTATTTCTAACCCCCACTGTCCCCTCGCTGCCCAGCCCAGCTGAACACAGCCACTGTAAGCGACCAGAGCCCCACCGCTGTGAACAGCATCAATCTGCCTAGCTTCCTCTTAAGGCTGGGAAACAGATGACTTCAGACTCCCTGCTTGGTCTGTCACAGTTTGCCTTGCTTCTGCCTCCTCTTTTCCAACACCAGACGTCAGCACCTGATGCTATAGTGAACTCTGCCAAGCTTCATCTCAACAAGGAATTTATTTGCTCCTTCTGCAAAGATGACTCTGATGCGGTGTCTTTTATTCCTCCCTTCCAGCTCCTCTGCTCTGTTCACCAGTCTGCACTCTTCTGCCAACCCAGGATTTATTTTCCAATTTCCTTCAGTTTGAGTCCTGCCCTTACATTCCCCCTGCCACCTGGCTTTTCCCTAACCTCCCTTCAAGCACGCTTGCATTTGATCTCTACCAAGGTCAAAAATTCCACAAATGGGTTTTGAGACTACATCTTATAATTAAGATGAGGGAATACAAAATAATTTTCCAACTGGATTAATACATCATACTTCTTTGTGCTGCTTCTAACCTTTTTTTATTGGCTTTCAAGGCTTTCACATTTATCTTGTATTGGAAAAAAACCCAATCTTTTTCTTTTTTCTGCCTTGCCTTTAAATCCACAGTAACTGATCTCACAGCAAAAGCTACTAAATTTGTAACAATTATATTAGCCACATACATTTTTTTAATGCTGTCACTGTGCTCACCACTATTTTATTTATGAACCATTGATCATTCCTTTCTGTCTCATGCAGCAAAATCCTCTCCCTTTAGGCAACTGCAGTTTGTTTCTTAAAACTCCCAGGCAAACTTAAGAACTTTTTTGTCATTCTTAATAAAGCTTAAATCACTTTGAGCAACCTTGCAGCCTATTCAAAGGGCTTCAGTCCTGTTATTCCTTTTTCTTTACTCATAAGGAATTAAACCACTCTATTTCAAAAAAGTCACAACATACTTTGTCTCCTGTCTGAAGGGATTTGATCTATATTCCTGACAAAAAAAAGTTTCCAATGAAAGCATACTTTTATTAAACACTCCCCCAAATTCTTTCCAATCTGTTCTCTTTTTTAAGTAAATATACAGAATTATTTTTATCTATATCTTTTTCTGAAGAGATACATTTTTATTGCATTTTTCTTCTACTAGAAACCCAACTACTCTTTTTTTACATTAAAATTTACATTTCCTTTAAGAAGTTTAGGATAAAGTAGTGAAAAGTAAGTCAATTTAAACATGTGGCCATGCTGAAGTTGCATAACTGCATACCTAAAAACTAGAGGTGAAGTGCAAATGTTACATGTACTATGGCTCAGAATATAACTTTGCAGACTCATGGTTCAGGCAAATTAACTATGGTTACACGTGCATATCGCTGTTTATAATACTTAGGTATTAAACAGAAAGCTATGCATTTCAAGGCAGTTCAAAAGGACAAGTATCATTATATCATCTTCACATGTAAAGAAAAGAAAGCTCAGACTGGGGAAGGCTACAAACCACCTTACCTCCTTGCAGCTGTCTATAACTGAGGCACTTAATCTGCTGTCCAAACTCTGCTTATAGAGAATGGAGAAACATATGCAACTTACGAATATCTCCTTCCACTGACTCTCCATATTTGGTCTCCCCAGTCTCAGAATGGCTTAGTCTTTACTCAGTCATGCTACCAATAAAAATGTATCAGATAGCTATAACCACAGTGGGGTAACTTTGAGATGGAAGAAACATTTCAGAAACACTTCAATACCTGTAAGACCATTGCTCCTATTGATTGTTCAAGCTGTGGCAACACCCAGAAACTCATTTGTACACACAGCCACATCCCTCACTCTTCTCCAGTGGTACAACCCAACCTTCCTCTCCCATCGCCCACCTATTAGTAGGCAACTCACAGCAGCTGTTGTCTGACATTGTTTAGCTGGAGGTTTGCAACCCCTTCTGCAGTGCTGAAGAAAGGGTTCTGAGCTTGAAAACTTGCCATCTTCCTCCAGTCAAAGTAGCTGGAGATGTCATAGGCATAGCCTAGTTTGTGCCTGTTTATTTGTCTGTCCTCTTGGCACATGGGTTTTGCTTCCCTTGAGCGCAGCCTGGGGAAGGTAGGTAAAACCTCAGAGGTCAAAGCTCAGAGGCTTTCAAAGGATTCAGGGAAGCTGCGCCTGCTGTGCTGAGACAGGATCAATATGCTGTGGGAATGATGAACAAACTGTTCCCATGTCTGCTCCCCTGGTCTCTGATAACAGCTGTGCAGGCCACATTAGTGACTCTGCTGTGTAGCCCCAGGCTCCAACTCCAATAATCCCCTTGTATTAGTCATTCAGAACTGTTGCATTTAGAGGAAGCTGTAAAACACACATCAGTTAAACTGTTGCTAACAGAGAAAAGTAGGATTATTTATCTAGGGAAAAACACATGCACTGACATGATATGTTTTTACAATAGAACAATTCCTTTTTCCTAAGAGCTCAATAGTTGGTTTTAAAGGAAACATGAGGTCATTCATGGGCCCTTTTAGAGAGATGCAAATCAATAAATGGTGATTTTTTTAATGCTTTCCTCATAAATGATTAGACGCTACCAAGGTCGAACTTAATCCTGTGCAGAAAGCCAGTGCAAGGGACATGAATCATTAAGATGTCTCTTAAACCCTGCCTTGAGAATAAAATGTAGATATTTCTCTGTATTTTTTTAGAAAAAATTAAAAAATCCTTAAGCCCCAAACTGCTCCTTTTTTTGTAATAATTAGCCCAGATACTCCGTTGTTCATCTTGTAAGATGCAGTCCTTTGTGTTTTCTTCTCCTGCTTCTGACTTCCCAGCATGTGCAGCTCAGCTCCCATGCCAGGGACAGGTAATGGTGCTGGATCACAGGTAGGAAGAGCATTTTAGTGAGTGCACAGCCCCAAGAGGTGGCAAACTGCAGCACTGGTCACAGCTGGGTGCCAGGACCTCTCCCCAGGCTCCACTGATTGGCAGCTCACCACCCTCACAAACCTGGCCTTGCTGAACACAGGACAGACTGTGGCAGGTGTCTTTCCAGGAGAACAAGAAGCAGAAGCTGGCTGCACAAACCCTGCTTGGCATGTGAAATTCAGTAAGTCGCTGTTGCCACATTGACTACTCTTAGCAAAGGTGCTGCATGAAACTCATCCTATTTTAGAGCCTTCACTAATGATCGCAGCACAGCTTCCTAACTGGGACAGAAACAACTAAGAAATGCTTTCTGTGCCTTGCAGTAAGGCAGCATTTGCAACTAGAGAACAAGCCTCTCCCACGTCTAAAAATATCCCATTTCCCTAAAGTAATAATAATAAAAAAGCAGCAGATTTTTATATAAATCTCAGTTTATAAAAATGTCAGTTTAGCTAAGGTGTGGCCTTAGCTACAGAGGCTGATTTGCCTCTCAGGAATATCTGCAGAGCTGAATTTGTTGACAGCAGCCACAAATGAATGCGTGTGTCAGGGCAGAGGACAGCCAGGGCGTAAGCCTTTTGGAGCTAGTGGAATGGGAAGCAAGTCGACAGAGAAAAAGGGCTAAACCAGGGCAAACCAAACTACATTTCACAAAGATAAAGAAAAAACATTGGTGACAAAAAAATTGAGAAGTCCAAGGGATTTTTTTTTTTTTTTTTTTTCACTTTTTCCCCTCCCCTTTCTAAAGGATGTTTAATGGCCGTGAGTGTAACTTGCAAGGAATAAGAACATTAGTCTTCATTCCCTACACATAAAATGCCTGACAGGGTTTTATCAAATAAAGAGCCCAATATGCTACTGTTATCAGTAAGTGACTTCAGCAGCTAATTAAATTCTCAGTTTCTGAATCCTGCTCATAATG
This sequence comes from Loriculus beryllinus, assembly GCA_039877255.1. NCBI lineage: Eukaryota > Metazoa > Chordata > Aves > Psittaciformes > Psittacidae > Loriculus > Loriculus beryllinus. Next base: position 8,273 of record JBCJKH010067969.1, on the reverse strand, counting down.
TTTGCTGACAAAGACCAAAACCCCTGTAGTAATTTTTGCTTTTATGTGAGTTGAGGCAGGGAAGGAGGGAATGACAACGAACAAATTATTGAGGAAAGCAGGCTGGCAGTCCACGGCTGACAGTCAGCAGGCAAACTTCACTTCAGCATGTAAGCATAATAAGGTAGCTCCCTCCCAGATGTAAATCAGTTCTGTGGCCTTCACTGCCTCCAAGAAGGCTGCCCTGCTTAATGCCAAGTATGAATCCAAACAGACATAGCTCCTACACAGTCTGTACAACCCTATGCATATGATCCTTCTGTGCATGCTTGCATGCATACATATATGAGAACTTTCTATACCATACTTAAATACTCACTTTAGAGGGCAACTACACTGATCACAAGTAGGCAGTGTACTCTGAGCCAGTTTAGCAAATTTCAATATGTGAATGCACACATTGAAATGTATTCTCACTCAGTAGATCGTGCAGCATATTCTGAACTCGGGCAGTTCTCAAAGGAAGAGAGGCATTTATTTGAAGCTAAACCTGGGATTAAAATCTTTGCTGGCTCAAAATGGATTCCTAAGTTGTGTTCTCCCAGACAGAGGGGATGTCATGTTCAGAAATCACTCAACACTATGTGAGAAGAGATTTGCTTTCTCTGCTCTCTGAATTTCAGCTGATGGGTAACATCAGCACAAGGTTGGCTTCCACCAGAATATGCTGGAGCCTATTAAAGAGTACAGTTCCCCTTAGCAAAGAACTGGTGAAGCGTGTCCATGGAGGATGGAGTATGGCCTTCATACACGGTCACCTCCAGTCTGACACGCCTGGTTTTCTTCCCCATCTCCCATTCCAGGTAGAAATTTCTGTCTTAGACAGATCACGGGAGAGGAGACCTGAACCTGAAAGCAGCAGTCTAGCTGCTGATCAGTCATTTTAAGGAAGGGTGATTTCAGGGAGTAGATTTTATTTGGGAATCTGAAACCATAAGAATAAAAAGCTGAATTTGACAAAGTTTGTTCAGCCAATATAAGCTTTATTATGGAATAGCTTTAAACCTCTAGACTGAGAGCAAGAGGTTTTAGGTGTAGCTTTGAAAGGTGATTTATGAATTGATTTATATGTTCATCTGTTAATAAAAACTGTAGCATAATGATAAAATATGTCACAATCAGAACTCAGCTATGAGCCACATATTAAAGACTGCATCTGCTCTAGTAGAGGTTTTGATTATGTTTTTAAACAAGGGAACTGCATTGGCCTAAAAATAAAGAAATAGATGTTTTATCTAGAAATGTGTCTCATATAATTCAAAGTTGTATCTGGGAATCTGCAAGAAACAAATAATAAACTGCTTTAAGAAAATGACTTCTGGAAAGTGAAGCATATTCCTGAACATTTCAAAATGGAGTTCCTGCTAGGCAGCTCAGTGGTACATAAACATACACAAAGTATTCTCACTCTTTCCCAAAATTACTTCCCAAACTGGATTTTAAATTGGATAATAATCTTGACACTCCAAATAGATTGAAGAAATAAATATCTTCAGCAAAGTGAGGCCAGCTTCTGAGCACTCATAGGTTTGTGCTGCATATAGATGACTAGTTTCCTTACGATTTTTGAAAGGATGTTTTGAAAACTGGGAATGACTCTGGCTCACGAATGTTTCTGCAAGTAACTCTGGAATACAATACTTTTATCTTTTTTTGCTGACAAAAAAATCACAACATTTTATAAAGAAGTGCTATATTCCCATTTTGTATGCAAGCAAATACCAGGCAGATAAACTGGGCAGATTAACTTTTCCTCAGGAGCCCGTGGGCAGAACCAGCAGTACAAATTTGGGCCCTCCAAGCCCCATCTGGTGCCTATCCAGCATCTCTGAGGGATGTAAGATTTATCTATTATTTGTAAGTTCTCTGATGAGCGCCAGGGCTTTGTGAACATATTCTGAATCCTTAAAATTTCCCAGTGAAGTACTTTCACCAGGAAAGATAACTTGAGTGACAATTTGTGCTGTAAACTATATTACTCACTACTTCCCATTGGGTTTGTTTATCATATTTTATTCAACTACACAGAGAAAAACCAAGTTAAACTCTGCCACCACTCCTCACACTTCTACACACTTGCAGAGCATGTTTCTCATCAGTACACATAAATGTGACAATACTGAGCCCTAAATAAGTAGAAAATAATGCATTTAATGCTTTGTTTGATTCAAAGTGCAAAATATGAAACCTGCCCCATTTGTTGCTGTGTGACATACTGAGGACTGATAGGCAAGTTTTATTATTATTAACTATACTTTGTTGATACATACTGCTGATTTACTAGTGATTATGCCACAGAGATAAAGATCCCTTCGGGGAGCAGCAGGGAGGGAGGTGTGTCTTCAGGAGCAGCTGTGCAGTTTAAGAGCTTCTCTGTAGCAGGGATGTTTCTGCTCCTTAGATGGAGGGAAGAGTATCCGGGGTGCAACCACCCTTACTGGAAATGTTCCGGATGCGTAGCTACTGTTCATCTGCTACAGGACCATACAGAAATGTTTTGTCCCTGTTTCAGGTTTGAAAAAAAAAAAAAAATGCCCATTCCAAAGCTCAAAAACATCAGCAGAAAGAAAATTATTTCAATTAGCTTCAGATCAATCCTTTAAAGCTGATGCTGCCTAAGCAAGTTACTGCCTTTAAGCTTGGGTTTAAGTCTTATGCCTCCAGTGGGACTGAGAAGTTCATCATGTTTTGCCCTAGTGACCGGGTAATACTCTCCCAAAGTGCTCACATGAATGTAGGTATTCTTATTTATAAGTCTGGAGCAAAAGAAAACAAAGTTGTGTCTTTCGTAGCATTTTCTTGTTTTGCAGTGGGGCAGTTGTCATTTGGGATCTAGATTCTGGCAGCCCTGGTAGTACTAGACAGCATGTAACTCCACAGGGAATCCTATCAAATTCAGGGTTATGACTGTGGGGAGCTATCATGTCCTTTCTCTGAACTTAGTCCTCACTTTTTTCTTGTCCTCAAGAAAAATACTAGATTGTTAATTAAAGCATATTTTAATCTCAAAATTTTTTGTCTTTCTTAACAAATGAAATAACTTACATCTTCCAACTAGTTTTGCAATATCTGCACCCATTCATTATTTCATATTCAGTTAAAATACAGTATATTCTTAAGAAAGGGAATACATGCAGACTCTTGAAGTATTTTTAATACTATTAATCTGATAATAACTGATCAGCACACACAGGGTTAGTTAGAAACTTTTTCACAAAAAATCTTCCATTAAAACAAATAGCTGAAATATAAACATTTTATTCAATTCTAACAGTGTCTATTAAAGTTCTCAGATGAGAGTCCAGAAGGAAACTTTGGATCCAGAGGGAAATTTTTTGTCAGAAACATAAGGGAAGGAAAAGGAAAAAAGATGCCCCAAACAAACAAGGTCAATTGCTTGAAATGAGAGAAATGCACATTCAAATCCTCTCTCGATGCTTCAAAAAATAACTTGACCCAGAATATTTGCATCCCAAGTAACCAGGACTCTATCTCTTCTTTCAGATTTTACAAAAACATCAAAAAAAGAGTCTTGTTTCCATCTCAGTGCAAAAAGGTTGGAGGTCTTGGCACCTCAAAAAGGTTGGAAAATCGTTTCCCACTCAGTTCATTCAAGAACTCTAAGTTCAGGTAAAATCAGGGTGAACAGGGGGTAGGCACTGCACTGGGATATATGAAATGCCTGCCAAGCAGCCTGCTTTTAACGCACACCAGAGAATAACATTCCTTACTAAAGAAGTCCTAATCAGCATCATGCATTTTTTAAAATTCGCTCAAAGGTTTATGTTCTTTAAATGACCCTTCCACCTACTCTGTTAATTACAAACTCCTGTATAAAACTGACTTTTCTATGGCCTCACTGTGAAAGCTGCAGATTAGGAGCTAACCTTGTTTCAGACCCATGCATAAATTACACAGCATGTGCTCCAAGTGCACATCGGTTTTAAAATGTGTTCTATAAAATGGCTAATACTTAGAGCTTGCAACTGACAACCAGACAAAGATGGAGATGAAACATGTTGCAGGGATTTTGTTTAAGAGATGCTAAAAGATTTAGGGAACAGTATTCATTTTAAAACTGTTCCTTGACTGCTGCAAGAATTTGAATGCTACATGCCAAAGTTTCCAAGATTAACAGGTGCTTTTGTATACCTCACCTGGGGCATCTCAAGATGCTGATTTTCAAAAATTCTTTAACAATTTTGGCAAGAAAGACAAGCAGACAAAATCACAAGCAATCCCAAAATACCTTGCCTTCAATTTCCTTCTGGATATTGACATTCAGGCAAAAATGTTTCTCACAGAAAAAGTTAACCACCACCCAAGTTTCTCATGCAACTAAAACTCATTTGGTGAAAGGATTCTCAGGTCCCCAAATGGAATTTCTGAAACATATTTAAGAAACAAAGAGGGAGGGGGAAAAATCGCAGAAAAGCTGGGACATTTTGTTCTGCAGAGCAGAAAAGTTTGTTCTGCTTCAGCGTCTGCTCCACTCCACTCACTAATTCTCATGTAAAAGCTCAGTGCTACACTCTTGGAGAAACAACCTCAGTGGAACCAACACAAAATTCAAAGTGAGAAGGAAACTTCAGCACATGGTAGAGCAGCTGAGTGCTAAGAATGGAAAAGAAATGAGATCTCTATAACATGGTCCACATCCTAAAATCTACCTCTACTTCCCCTCCCCTGAAATCTCAACTGTTCTAAAGGGTAATGCTGTCATTTTACACAACTCTTATCCAATAACTTGCCCATATAATGCACTAAATTTTGTCTTTTAGTCAGCTGCTATTCCAAGACAATAACTTCCTATTGAAACTAGATGGAGTGGCTACATGGTACTGCAGAATGTTCTTTGCTGTGGAGATTACAAAAGTAAGTTTATACTAATGGCAGTCCAACACAGATTCAGGAATAATACCATAACTTCAGCTTCTGGAACTGAAGACTTCTAAAACATATTTTCAGAATATTCTTCACAGTTTCACAAAATGAACCTTGAAGTTGATGGAGAAATTTGCTCATTTTCATAGATTTTGCAACCTGAAAAGTAAGTCCCATCAGCAGAAATAAATCAGACTACAACCTCAAGATGAAAAACTATCCCCAAATCAGGCCCGACAACATCCACACTGTATTTTATTTACCAGCAAAGGGGAGATACAAAACAACCCAAATTAGCATTGTCATTCCTTCTTAAACTGCACTCTCACCCCCTACAGAACTAAAGACAAATTCTTTGCATTTCTTGTTTCGCTTTCAGATCTGATCTTTAAAATGATGCACAGCGAATGGTGGGTGGGAGGGGGTCCCTCTAAGCCACATCATGTGCTTTATGGAGCGAAGCCAAGCAGCTACTTAGGCAACCATTAGGTTGGGAAACAATCGTTTCCATCATTCCCAACACGTGTGTCAACATAATTCCATGCTCTCTTTGTCATGCAAAAAGTCTTGGCAAAGTGACCGGATACATCCAGAAAGTAGGAGCAAACTAAGCTTATTATGTTAGCCGGAGATCTCACAGCATCCTCCAGTGCTATAGAAGGAGACTGCCCATGTTTTGCAGTGTAGGAAAGGAAACTCAATGCACTGAAAGGGCCCAAGCCAAGCCTGACTTCAGAAGTGTGTAAGGGAGATTATATCTGGGTTTCATGGAAGGGGATCCCTCCTCTGACAAGCACAAGAGGCTGTGTCAGGCAGCGTGATAACAGGCGCTGCAGAAGGTATGACACCTCATGCAGTCTCTCTCATGCAGAGACTTCCCTCTCCTGTGTGCTCGCTGGAAACATTCCAACCATACTAATATGGTTCTGCAAAGGGAAACTGTTGCCAAATGGGAGTATCAGCTTCTCTAACCCTTTATTGTTGTCATTGGTAACTTTGGACTTTGTTTTCCTTTTAAAGGAAGATTCAATGCATTTTTACAACCATTAAACATATTTTCTTCTTTCCAGCTATACTTGTAATTCTTACTAATAGCAAAAAGCTTGTGCACATTGGAATGGTTGGCAGTACTACTCTGATGGTTTCTTTGCATGGTCAGGTACAGAAGGAAGGCCCTTCAGTCTGTCTGAAATGAAATGTGCTAAATACATCTTTGGTGCTCTAGCAACTGAAAAGATGTAAATATCCCAGAGCATAAGTATTTATTTAAAGATAAGCAGCTGGGGTTTTCACTAACAATTTCTGTTGCATCTTTCAATTCAAGGTTCAGTGCTGTGGGAGGAAAGTCCTAATATTGCTGGATATTTGCAAGCAATTTTCAGACCTTAGCTTCTTTGCCTCCATTCTGCCAGAGGTAACATACATTTTTTAACCCATTTTGCCTCTGGAATGCTAGCAAGTCCAACCTTGTCTTTAGTAATGGGTTCAGAAAACACAGCTCCTCAGCATTCTGTGCTCACAAAGGTCAACAATGGCCAAAAATGTGGATGGACAAGAATACTAAAAGCTTCTCCTCCATGTTGCTGATATCGCTAATGAAAGCCGAGGATTTCTATTGATTGTTGTGCTTAAGCCTGTATCAGTCACACTACCAGCTTTGTTCCTTAAGATGCCTGATTTTTTGGCAGATCCTGTTACCACCCAAACACTCATGAATCAAGAGCTGAGAGTGCTGTCCAAATGGGGAAGTATAGAAGAGCCCTTCCCCCAGCACTATTATTGAAGCACGAATAAGCATCTGGTTCTGACTTCGTCTTCTCCCTGCTCCACCACTCTGGGTAAATTTACACTATGCAGCCCTCTGAAAATGTATATCAAATATCACAGAACAGTCATTAGCAAGTCAAATAAAACAAGAGAGTAAAAAGTGAACATACCTGAATAAGAGATATGTTGTGTAGGCTAAGTCTGAAGAGGTAGTTCCTGCATGAACAAGCAGAAAAATTACAAACTGTTAGGCTACTGAAGAAGGATGGGAAAAGTTATAAAAGCAAGTCATAGTTTTGGTCATTCATTTCTACAGACAGCAAGCCTTTCTTGGGCTCTTCTCCACAGAATGCAAAAGTAGTTATATTCTCCTTGTTCATCAGTGTCTTAATGAACCTTGTAACAAAGCTCAGAGCAGGTCTGGAATAAAATATTCCAGAATCCATAACGAAGAACCACAATAATATCTTAGTGACACAGGGACTATTTGCAAACCCTCAAAGGTCAAACTTTAGATGAAGCCCTGTATGGGCAGCACTCATGTTCTCCTCTGCATTCTGAGAAAACTGAGTTGGACAGAAGCCAGCCAGAGCAAAGCTGACTCCTGTAGTACATTCCTTCCAAGCCTGTCCTTGTGGGTACTCCCATTGAGAACTTTATAGAAAAGGAGGAGAAGAGGACAGATACTTATCAGCAGAATCTCTCTGCACAAAAAAACAGCAGGGAAATCAAGGCAGTGACTGCAGATACTCCCAATACTCCTGTCATTGCATCTCTACAGGCAAAGCAAGGGAATTCCTGACAGAATTCACTGTAGCATGAGATACAGCATATCCACTGAGCCCCTGTAAACCTTCTTCTGCATGTTCATATCACATCACAAATAGAAGGGAACACACATTTGTATGAACATCTATGGATGAGGCTTAGTTAACAGGATTTATTTCACATTTTTGCTTGCTAAGACAATGCAGTTACCAGCAATAAACTGATTTATTAAGCCATACGGAATTGATTGTGTGCTTGAGGGTTTTGGCCATGGCTAACTTCATACCTTTCATCCCATCTGTCAGGGGTTTAAAGAGCTGTGATCCTTTTCCAACATCCCTGTCACCACAGTCTCACAGAGAAGACACTTTTATATTATACCAGGTGAACTATGTTTTTGGAGAGCTCTATTTAAATTGTAGAAAGTGCAGCTTTGATGTTATAGTTTAATCTGCTGTAAAAGTGCCAGTATACAGAGCTGATACCTGGCAAAAAAGCCAAGCTCCAGTCTTAGGTCATTGAAGTGAGAGAAATCAATGAAAAGCTTATATACTGAGGAAAAGGTCCTAAAGACTCTTCTGGATAGTCTTGTTTAGGGTCTGTAGCCAGTAGCACACTCTGCCCAAGCAAAGAAAGTAATTCAAACTTCAACATACAAGAGATTCATATTGGGTGACAATGCTGAAGGCATGGGCAGTTTTTCCTTCTTGTGTTACCTCTCACTTGTATATCACCTCACCTAAGTCATAATCAGAGTTGCATGTATACTTTGACCCAATTTATGAATAAATTAAAAGGTCTCAATTGCTGCTGAC
>JBCJKH010067967.1:0-18366 GCA_039877255.1 Loriculus beryllinus | reverse complement strand
GGCCCCCTTCAGATACTGAAAGGCTGCTATGAGGTCTCCACGCAGCCTTCTCTTCTCCAGGCTAAACAGTCCCAGCTTTCTCAGCCCATCTTTGTATGGAAAAGCATGTCGCTTTTACTCTGAAATGTAGATCTGAAACTTTTCTCTCTCAGGGAAAGAAGAATTCGATCATTTTTGGATTCTTTGCATAAAATATATTAGCAAAATATAACCATGGGTTTGCTTCAAAATAACTTTAGCCCTCCATTTTCTGTAGAAAAAACTAGTATTGGTTCTCTATGATGTGTACTTAGGCAGAGGCTAAAATATTCGTACAGAGTAGATAAACTGGTAATCTCGTGAAAGCCCTAGGAATGATACAAAGGAGAGTAGCAGCTCAAGCTGCTAAAGTTTTTGATACTAATGGAGAAACTAAGATGAGGACAGTTTGAGTGGGTATCTAAGTACACCAGCAAATCTGATAGGCAGTTGCTTTGGAAGAGAGCTATTTTACTTTACTACAATGTTGATACAGAGGGATACAGCAGAAGAAATAGATCAGTTTTTAACACACTGGTAAAGGGTCCACAGTGTTGTAGGAAACAGGCTTATAAACTTGCTGAAACTATTTGGGGTGATAGATGAAGGCAGCAAGGACAGTGCCTGATTTGGGATCCATTGCAGCTTACCAACCAGAGAGAACCAGGTAAAGCAAGTCCTTTTTTCATCAGTCACTACAGTTATCCAAGTACTGAATGAGGGGCGTGTTGTGTACTAAGGCATTTTTTGGAAAATGGACACAGACAGTGCAAGTTTTTGAAAGATACTGATAAAAATGTTTTGGTATGGAAAGTGAAGAAAACTAGGAGGAAGTAAATTTCTTATTCATTTATGACCTGTAAGGATGAGCTATGCTGAGAGGTGGAGGAGAGTGAAAGGTGGGAAGTATTACAACCCTTAAATACTTGTCTTTGTGGAGAGATTGGGTGGTAGGCTGAGATCGAGATAGAAATACATTGTAGGTGTCAGAATTTAGATAAATGAATTTCAATATTGGTCAAATTACTTAACAAGTATTAAAAAAAAAGAAAGTAGGCGTGAAATAAGGTGCTCCTAGGGAAGGATGTTCTGCTGACAGGCAGGGTACACCACAGAGTGACCACACACTAGTTGTATAACATGCACAATTTATTATACGAGCACACTAAAGCCAATAAGCACACTAAGGCAAGCACACTAATGTGAATGGAGTAAACATCTCTCTCTCTATATAGTGAATAAGTACAATAAAGCAAATCAGAGAGAGAGGTATATAAATGAAGTACCAAAGAAAGTTAGCAATGCATTAAATCATTACTGCATAGAGTGAACAGAGATTAAGAAGAAATATGTCACTGGTTACCACTGAAGCATCATCCAGGCCCACACTGGGAAGCTCCGTTGCAGCCAGTGACAGGAGTCTTAAGTAACTGACAAAGTTTCCTGTGTGATGCATCCATCTATAGGTGAGGCTTTTCTCATGGCCACAAGAGGGGCCTGCTTTTATACCTGTAGAAACACAACCAGCTTTATGCCAGATCTCTGATGGTCTATTCATGGGGCTGTGCAGTTTCTCATGATCTCACCGTTGTCCACCCTGAGAGCGTTGTCCAGGGCCCCAGTGTGGCCAAGTGTGAAGGTTGTAGAACAGCTGCACACCTCTGTTTTCCTGTCTCTTTCTGACATAGAGTCACGATGAATATAAGCATGTATATTATGCTGAATACACTGTGACAGAAAACATGCTTTGTTATGCCTCTCAGTCATGAGAGGGAATCAACTCTCAGCTAGGTTTCCATCCATTACAAAGGGTGTAAGCAATGAGAGCATAGTTTGTAACTACAGAAGTTTTAAGTTGACAGTGAAAGATTTTCTGTCATCTGGATGGGAAAGGAAAACTAATGACAAGCAACCTAAATGCAGTGCATCTTTTGCTCAGTCTTCATTGAAACAAAATACTTCCTTTAGCAGATCACCACCCCAGTTAAAATCAGTGCCAAGTCCAGAAGCAGGAGTCAGAAATAGGTAGACTGTGTAAGAATTCCAGGAGGATGCTTGGTGATGCTTGGCCTGAAGCATTTTCTGAGGTGATAATTGGAATTAAAAGAAAGAAAGGAAAAAAAGAAGAAAAAAAAAGTCTCTCTGTTCTGAATAGCCATCATACTTTTTTCTGTAGTGGGGGAGGGAGGAAAGTGTGAATTCTTAATAAGGAGTAATCAGTCCTTATATGCAGGATATGTTATGCAACAGTCTGTACATTTTATGCTTGGAATTTTGATAATATCAATTACCATTAGAATATGCCCTGGCTGAAGAGCATTAGGCCCTTAGAGTCATGTTTATCATGCTAGTCATGTTCAATATGAATGGCTTAAGGTTTCACATACATACTTTCTCATTTTCTGGTTGTGTGCTTCTCAGGAGTACAGAAACATTAGCTTCTGTACACTGAGCATAAATTATCTTTTATCTGGGAGTTTTATGGCAGTTTGTAATACAAGGTAATAGGATTTATGACCAAGAAATGAGAAGATGTCCAGGACTTAATGACGCCTGTCTTTTACATGTACTGAGCAGTTCAGTTTTCCCCACACAGGATTCCAGCCCTGGGATGTAGAAAAGAATTGCTACCTACACATGAAAATATGTTACAGCGGCATATTTTTGTCAGTTAGCTAGCTCTTTTGAGAGAGTGTGTGAATACTTTCATAACTCTCTTTTCCTGCACACAGCTTTTCTTGTGAGTGCATGTCTGCCTTCCCTGTGAGAAACAGTAATTTAACATCATAGATAGTCCAGCAGTTAAATATGAGTCCTTTCCCTTATTCTTGGCTCTTTACTACCATTTCAGTGAAGTAAATTGTATAGTCTCCTGGTTTGTATATTGGATAAAACTCAGGTCCTTTTTTGAATGAGTACTGGGAGGCTTGTTTAGTTTTGTACAAAACACCATTACATCCTTAGCTCTGCACTGAGGTGAAACACAGGTTCGCATAGGCAATAGTAACAGTATTAATAAGGCCCTTAATTAACATAAATATTGTCATGCAGTAGGCTGTGCAGCTCATTAGTTATTGTGGTTGCAAGAACAGTTTTAGTGGGAGCCAGCTATCATTCTCACAGACAGTGCCTCGGCACAGGCCAGTGAGTGCTTACCAGGTGCTTGAAGGGTCCCCTTACTTCAAACCCTTGCTAGGGTTTGAAGAGTTTGTCCTGGGGACAAGAGAGAACATCCATATGCATGTGAGCAGTTCTGTGCTGGTTGGCTTGAAGTCCAGAAAATATTACCTGAGCTGTATTACAAATGCAGACAGAGTGACTAGGCATGGAGACCTGCTTCTAGGTGGGGGCACTGCCAACAGGTATAAAAAAGGGAAGGACAAGAGTGGAAGCTCTAATGTTGCTGCAGTTCTCTTATGCCAATTTTACTTGGTTTTCTTTGTGTCCATGGCTGTAAAATTTAATGAGTATTTCATAGAATCTTAGGGAATTTCATAGAATCAGTTAGATTGAAAAAGACTTTTAAGATCATCAAGTCCAACCCTTCAACTTCTGAGTTTTCTTCTGGCAGCCAGTTCCTTGAATTTTGCAGTGGCTTTGAGAATGAGTTATCAAATCAGTTCTGTACCACCTCGTATGTTTAAGAAGCAGATCTGGCTTGCACTGGTACTCAGTGGAGAAAATCCTTAGTGAGTGTGCCTCTTGTAGGAAATAACCCTACAATTTGGAAATTTGGGGATAAACTTTAATGTCTCCCTTTCCTATATTATTAATATATTTTGTGGGTAGATTAATGGGCAAAAAGGTCCAAGTTGCTAAGGAAGGTGTTTAACCATATATTTAGTATTTCAACAAAAATATAAACATGTAGTTAGTACTTAAAATATTGGTTGTCCTAAAAGGCTATTGTTCCTGTTTGGTATCTGCTCTCAAGGAGCACTGTTGGAACTTAATCTAGTTGTCAAAGTAGTTGAATCTCTGTGCCTTGAGCTCCTTGTAGCTTGCTTGGAATTTACAAATATATAACTTCTCATTCTTTGATAAATACATCTTTTTGTGACTTTTTCAGCTGGACAGAACACAGTTCATGTCAAAAATACTAGTGGTGGAAAAAACTTATTCACACCCCTCTCTAGCAGCCTAACTCATTCATAGGGACCCCTACAGAAAGGGGCTTCAGTAGTACGTTTAAATACCTTCTCAGAAAGTAAGTTGCTATGTTGGTAGTTTAGCTGCTTTAGTTTCCTTCTTTGGTAAGAAACCTTGAGGAGTTGGTTACAGCTCAGCTTCTGTTCATAAAATCAGACTGTTAAGAATTACAGCCTGTGCTTTTCTTCTTTCCTGGGAAAATCCAGCTGGGCTAAGGATCATTTTCATCATGTATTTTTGTACTGGACTCTAAATGTGACCTTCAAAAAGCTCCAAGTCCAAGTGACTCAGGTTTGTTTCCTGATGATCTGTGGCTATAAAGTAATGTTGCTTCATGTTTACCACAAGATTTTTTTTTTACTGGATATCAGTAATCCAAATATAATGAATTTTTGTCAATCGTATCTTGATCTGGAGAAGATTTACTGGCTATCCTGTTTCTCACTATTACAAAAGGAAAATTTTAATGGGTTTTTTCCTCTTAACAACTATGTTCTTTATACCTTGGTTCTATTCCAACATTAGCAAACGTGAAGTATGAAATACACAAAGATTATATGGTATATTATAAATAATATTTAGCTTTTGAGACACTTATATCCTTTTGAGCAGTTCATTTAGTATCAGTTAAAAGTGCAGCCTGCATCAGCTTTATAAAATATTTGGAATTATGTGGATTGTTCATGAACTTCTTTGCAGAAGATCACATCTAATAGTTACAGATTACTTTTGTATAATGAAGACGTAAACAAAATACCTTTTTATAGGTCTCATCCTGCAGCTTTGCTTAGACAAACAGGGTACAATAAATTCAGAAGTCAGTTTGTTAGCTTGCAGGTAAACCACTTTAAAAAAAAAATCAAAACAACTTACCTTTCAGAGAGGAAAAGAAAACACCAAACCCTCATTGCCAAATGAAAAAGAATAGTCTTTACTAAATCAGATTTTCATCTGCTCATAATTCTTAAGAAGCAAGTAATAGGCTATAGCAGGATATGTTAATCATACAGCTGTTTTTCAATTCACATCTTAATGATTGTCTGCAAGAGAAGATAATGTAAGGAGTCTAATTGGATTACTCATGTATTTGTGTATTCTGGACTCATCCAGTGTGATTCTGAACCAGTAGCTGTTGTTTGGTAAGTTTCAATGGTTCTGCTCTCCGAATTTTTGAGTCTTTGTCCAGATTTTTACTTAGTTACTACGGCAGCTGATGGCATATCACCTAAGGGAATCTTGACCCTAAATAAAGCTCTTCCAGTGAGGTTCCTACTCTCTGTTGTTGCCCCTAGCTGTTGTAATATCATCTTGTTAATATGGTAATACCTATTTTTTTGCTTCTTGGAAACCAAGAAGTTTTCTGTTACAAAGATAATCTTCTTAGAGCTGTTTTTTCCCCCCCAAACCTATCAATTACTTGTGTTTCCTTTGAAGCCTTAATCCTCCTTTTCATCCCCACCCTTAACAAACTTCCTTCTGCAGTGCTCTGATACTTGTTATATGTGCAATGTTGTATTAATAATTTTCTGTACTGTAAAACAACTCTTCTGCTGCACTAGTTGCCTGCTTTACTTTAAATCATCAGTAAAACATGTATCGTTTGTCTTTGACATTTGCTTATCGGTAGGAGCTGATGTTTAAACTGAGAACAATAGGAAGCTGGTAAAATTTCCTTCTGTCTTGGGGGTAGTGGTGAGCTAAGACCACAACACTGAGTAGTGTGTATTCATTAGATCTTTCTTCTGTAACTAAACAGGACAAAACTGGAGTGTGTGTGCATGAGTGTGTTCATTCTAGTTGTACATGGGTTTTTTGCCAGGTAGGACTTGGATCCTGTATCGGGACTTTGTAGCAAGCAGAGGAATTCCCAAGATTTTGTGAATGGATTTAAAAAAAAGGTATTTGAAAAGACTGTTAATATGGGTTCCAAGTTTGGTCAGGATGAAATAGTTGGTACATAATTTAATAAGCTTGCTGTAAGGTGCCATATTTTTCTACTTTAAAAATTATTCTTATGCTTGTCTTTATGAAGGTCTCATAGACTGGTACTTTGCAGACTGGTTTTGTAGTATTTTTATGAATATTGCTGTGGTTTAAAATATTTCTCTACTACCTGATACCTAGAGAGAGTAATACAGTGTTTTGAAGTTTCAAGATTGGCCATTAGACATAGAATCATAGAATAGTTATGGTTGGAAAGGACATAAAGATCATCTAGTTCCAACACCCTGCCATGGGTAGGGACACCTCACACTAGACCATGTTGCCTAAGGCCCCGTCCAACCTGGCCTTGAGCACTGCCAGGGATGGAGCATTGGGGAACCTGTGCTAGTGCCTCACCACCATCATAAAGGACTAAAGACACTTTGAGGGATAATATATGAACACTTCCTGTGAATTGCCTGATTAGAGCTCATTCTTCTTACTAGTTTAATCACCATACAGCAAGATCTGTTCTTCTCTCTCTGATCTTGTTTACCCTTTTTTCTTTTTCCCTTTGGACTTTTCTTGGATCCCATCGTCTTTTCTCAGTACATTATGATGTCTTAATTTTTTAGTTGAGTTTTGTAAAAAACACTCATGTTTTAATTTCAGCAGCCACTAGTGCCCTGAACATTTTCCCCAGGATTCAGCTCCTCCCAGCAGGTACAATTTTATGCTATGAAGCATTAATTCATCGGTGCCCTTTTGTCATTCTGGCTTCATCTGTTCTTCTTGGGACTTGCAGTATTTCCTCTTGATTTCATAGTACCAACAAATGAAGTGGTCTCATTTAATTAGTAGTAGAAACTATGGGATGATGTCCACTGCAGCATGTCTATGCATCACCCTTAAATTAGTGCTGACTTGGAACTCTTTTTTCAGCATTATTATGTTAGCCCCCAAGTCCTAGGGTTCTGTGCTACCCACTAAGGGACACCGTCTCACTGAAGTCATGCTTGAAATGCATTTCACCAGAGGTTTGTAGTAAGTGCTTTTTCTTCGAGTGCTAAATGGATTTCAGTGGTGGTTTGGAGGTACAGGATTTTTTCACTCCCTCCCTGGTATTACTGAAAGTTCTGTAGGGAAGCTAACAGTTATCAGAAGTCTGTAATCTGTGACAGAGCCTCCTCTGGAAAGAAAATGGATGCAAAGTATGTTACTGCATACAATTAAAAATATAGCAGGGAAAATTAATATTACATTTCCTAGACTGAATGTGACAGCAAAAATAGAAGTGATAGTAGGTGAGAAATTCTTATCTAATAGAAACCACCCCCAAATCAGAATGCTGAATACTTAATGGTTGACCAAGCCTGAAGGGTTTATAGATTCCTTTAGAAGAAAACTTAAATGTGGTCCTTTTTGCTCAGATCTGAGTACTGGCATTAGTTAAAGTTGCAGAAGGTAAGCATCCATATCCTGGCCTCAGTTACATTTGAAAAATGTTATCTATTAAACTCCATCCCTTTACGAAATCCCTTAGACTTTTCCAGTCCCTTACGGGATCATTGTTAATTCTATATCTGCCAGGGCGGTGGTGTCAGCCGTATGGATTTTCTACATTTACACTTATTGTTAGAAAAGGATCAGTGCAGAAGAATGATAATATTTAGTAATATCTGAGGTTCTAGGGAAAATGCTTTACTACCCTGATAAAATTTAGCTAGTACTATTCAGCTTTGCCATGGGAAGCGATTTACTTAGCAATCTGAAATTTCTTCATGTTGGCAACAGCTGGTTATGTTACTTCAGCACTCAGCTGTAGGAGAACATCCCAAGAGGAGACGGTGATGAGGGATTGAGTTCTCCAGCATCTTTAAAGACTATAATGTGTCTCATGTCAGTTGCAGTTAAAAATACTTGTCAGTTGGGCCTTGTGACCCTCATGGCAGCACAGGCTTCCTGCTCCTAGTCCTAAAATCAAGATATTTGGGATGAATGCGTTCCTTTTAAAAGCAGGAGAAGAATCTGGAAGTTTGTGACTTGGCAGCAGAAGAAAGGCTCCTTCTCCATCCTCAGATCTAAATGTACAGGATTGGTACAGTGCCCCAGTAGCCAATGGAAGGGAACAAGCTCCTTCTGGAAGAACTATCAGAGCATTAGCTGCAGGTGGAAGCAGCAGGTAACAGTGACTGGAGATGTCCTACTTCAGGAGATAAAGGTGCTCATCTGCTGACCAGACATGCTTTCACACAAGTTGTATGGCTTGGCAAGGACTGGATCCAGGATGGTGTGGAGAGGCTGCTGAGGCTTGTCTGGCACTTGGGCTGTTACCTCTTGCTGTTCATATATATGGACAGCAGTGACACTGCCAAGGGAAATGTGAAGTAAATCAAGACAGCTTGCAGAGCTCTTTAGGCAAAGGTGAGCCTATGTGCAAGCGTAGGTAGTGTTTTACTCAATCCTGGAGATGAGAGGGAAGTGTTAAGGTAGGTGCAGACACCTGTAAGTTAATGGCAGGCTGTATAGCTGTTGTCACAAGAAATGCTTTGGCTCTTAGCACCATGGGTTCCTCTGAAGAATGAGAACTGCTAGTGAGAGACATGATCTGTTTGAAAAAACAAGGAAAGAACATCTTCCCAACAGACTGGCCAGCCTTTCAAGAAGGGTTTTAAAGTAGGTGAGATTGGAGGATAGTGATGACAGCTTATAGTTAAGTCAGGGAGTGGTGCTTAGGGGGTGATAGGTTCAAGGGACAGAAGTATGGAGTGAGAGAGCACTAAGAAAACATAAACACAGTCAAAACAGAACCCATCTCATGTGCCTGTGTGCAAATGCATGCAGCCTAGGAAAGAAACAGGAGGAGCTAGGTCTCCATGTGTGGACACAGAACTGTGAAATCATTGGAATAGTTGAGAAGTGGTGGAGTAGCCCAGATGGCTGGAGATATGACATGGACATAACAGCTCTTCGGGAAACATAGACAAGGAAGAAGAGGAGAGTTGGTGGCCCTTTCTGGAAATGACCAGTTCACAGAGGAAGGGATCCTGTGGGAGACAGCTCTGAATGTCAAGGCAGTAGGTTCAGTGGAGACACATCAAAATGGCTGGGGACTGGAGCACATGCCCAGTTAAAGAGGCTGAGGATACCGGCCTTCTTCAGCCTGGAGAACAGAAGGTTTTGAGGAGTCCTAATAGCAGTCTTCCAGAATCTATAAGGAGGTTATCAAGAAGATGAAGGCAGGCTTATTCGTGAGGTGCACAACAGAAGAATGAGAGATAGTGGTCCTAAACTGAAATGGGAGATTCTGAGTAACTATAAAGGAAGATTTCTACAATGAGGATAATTATATATGAGAATAGGTTGCCCAGTGAATATCCAACCCTGGAAGTGTTCAGAACCTGACTGGAAGGCTGCATGTGGTGACCTCCCGAGACCCCTTCCCACCTAAGTGATTCTGGCGCAGTTGTGCAGACGCATGTATGTTAAAGACATTGTACAAGTGTCTGTTGAGAAGAATCTGGAATCTCCTGTTACAGGAGACTATGCGGCCATGTTAAGAAATAGTTCTGTCCACTCTGATGTCTGTTTCAGTTTGTGTTACCGTACAAGGGGAGATTTGTTTTATTCTCTTGTGTGACCTCAGATAACATGCTGAAAGGAGAAATTATTTCTGTCCCTAAATGCACTGAGTAAATGCCAGGGAGATAAACAGGCTGGTTAAGTGCAAGGCCAATGTTACAACACGAGTAAATTGCTTTAAACCAGAGATGGATAAATTTCTATTGGAAATCAGAAAAAAAGTCTCTAATCATTGGCCTGATGAGATTCTGCAGCAGCTGTTCAAAAAGGAATAATGGAGAGGAGGGAGGCAGTTGAAAGAGCTTACTATGTTCATTTTATATTCCTAACTGTATTCCTAAAAAAAAGCAAGCATAAAACTCTTAAAAATTGCCAACGTACAGCCCTATGTAGACACTGTGTTTCCGACTCTTCTTCATTTCCAGGGTTTTAAACTGGAAGCTTGGCATTTGTGTGAGTCCTTTTGAACCATGGTTTGCAAACAGTTAGTGTTAGTTCCAGCCCCAGCCATGGAGTCTGTTTCACAAATATATCTCCCTTTCACATTTTATTTGCTGTATCTGGAAACCTGGGCATCTCTTTTGCGTATGCCATAAGAAATCACAGCAATCTGAAGGTGGTTTAGCAGTCAGGGGAGTTTTACTAGTGTGAAAATGTGTACCTTTTGGCTAGTGATGTTACCAGTACAGAATAAATTCAAGCATATGGCAAAGCAGCTGAATGAAATCTAAGCATGTGCTTAAGCACGTCATTGAATTGTGTGTCTGCAGATGCAAGTATAGTATCTCATCTGGTGTATAACTCCAAGTTAAGATGTCTGCATTTTCCCATCCACATGACAGCCAGTGATGCTTCATAGGGAGTATCTGCATTTCTGTGGCACCAACATCTGTTTCTGTATGGTTAATTTTCGTATAAAAGTTCCCATCCATTGTTAATTGAATTATGGCCTTCAATTTCAGCAGTGTAAGGTACCTGGGGGAGAGGAAGAAGCTATACCCAGAGGGAAATCTTTTTATTCTGATGAAAGAGTAATTTATCAGACTGAATAATAATTAGCTGGCAGAATTCTCTACTGGTAACCACAGTGTTGGCAATGAAATGTGCCCTTGCGTTATGAGTCTGAGGTCTTCCTACCTCACAGCAACTTAAAGGATTTTAGATATATGCATCTAAAAGCTGCATTGCAGCTCCTTAGGCTCTTAATAATGAGGTCACCTTGTTCAGTCCTTTCTCAGCTATCACATTAGTTTTGGGGCAGGGAAAAGAGGATGCCTCTCTGGTAGAAAAGGTACATTTTTCTCCTCTTTGTAACCAGCAGCAGTTTTTCCTCAACTAGGAGACATACTCCAGGGTGAAGTGAGAGCAGCTGAATATCTGAAATTAGTCTTCTGTGGCAATGATGCCACAGGCAGAGAGTCTCATTAGCTGTGAGTTTGGTGAATTTCTTTAAGGAGTAGCTGCCTGTTTCATTTATGTTAGGGGAATCTGGGTTCTGGGAATAAAATTGATAAGGTATTCACTGTACCCCGGGGATCAGCTGAACCTTTAAAGCAGTTAAATGAGTACTAAGGGAGGAGGACTCCGTATGCTTCTGAGGGGCCAGTATGTCTCGTGTGAAGTTGCAGACCCTCTTGTCCATTCAGGATGGACTAGGAGTTATTTCCATGTGTTGCAGGTGTGCAAGCTCCCGAATGCAGGTTAAACCCACCCATGCTCACTGGTTCTTGAAATCCCATGAGAAGCATGGAGAGTCTGGTATATTCCTGTTGTGTGAGATTCGTGGCCCCAGGCAAGAACTCTTGAGCAGCAGCCTGAGTTATAAATCCAGGTACTGCATTGTGTCAGATGATGGACACCACAAATGAAGGCATACTGCAGGACCTGTGCAGTTAAAGGAAGTAGCTCATCTTTCTATCATACATGTTTTATCACTTTTCTGTAAGGTCACTGATACTGACTCAATTAATAATGCCATTCAGCCAGTGTCAATTCTTGGTCTTTCATGTGCCTGACTTACAGATCTCCTTTCTTACCTCTTCACAAGCTAACAGTGATACTGCAGAAGTATAGGACAACATGTAATCTCTGTTGCATAATTGGTAACACCTTTCGTGAATGTCTCTTTTTGGATTCTCTTCTGTACTTAAACCTAGTCCCGTGTTACAGTACTAAATGCATTCTGTGCCTTTTCCAGCAATAGTGTAGAGGTTTGTAAGTGCTTCCAGTATGGAAGCACATTGTACTGTCAAACATACTCCCAGAAGACTCTTAAGGAGATGAAGTACTTAAACATTCTTTTCATATTATTCCAAGTCACCTGGGAAAATGAATCATTTTTACCTATTTAGTGTGGTCTGTTAAAAGGTGCTAAATGGTCACAAGTAACTGTCAGCACTATGGTGAACTGCGTAACATTGGTTATGCAATTCAGATGTGCAGCTGAGGTGTTCTCCTAACTTATGCTCTTTGGTGACAAGGAGAGCAACATTCACAAGCATCAGCCCAAGACACGATCTTCAGATAATGAAGTGAATGTATTGCTCATTTCTGCCACACTTGGAAAGCCGTGTATAACAATGTTCAAATCTCTCATCTTGAAAGATGGTAAGAGCTCATGTTTGTGAGACAGGCTGAGACAGCTCCATTGGTTCAGTGAAACCTACACCCTGCTGGGATCTCCTCCTGGAAGCCCAGAGGCATCTCCTGCCAAGAGCCTGCCTCTCATTGCTCCTGTGCAAACTTCACCTTCAGCTGGGAGAGTGAGAACGAGACCTTCTTGAAATCTGGCAGTGTTTCTCTATGGGACTCAGGAAATGCAGGGTGATTTTAAGGCCATTGTTTTATAATTGGATTTTTTTCCCCATCTGAGGGATAAAAATCCAATGGCAAGTCAGCTAGAGCTTACCACATGATGCTTTCTCTTCACTGATTGTTTTGTTAATTCCTGCTTCTTAGTCACCTCAAAGAGGGGGAAATGTTGGTGAAGTAACTCAGAAAATAAGCCTAGTATTTAGATGTGCTTGATACTGGTCTGTGCAGTTTTATACTAGGGTATATACTACTAGGTATATACTACTAGGGTATATACTAGGAACTGTGGTGCCATGATTTCTTTCCTTCAGGTTATATACCTAAAATCAGATTGTGAGGGCTGTGTGTATTCTCAGTATTTTTTATCATGAGGAGCACCTGACACACGAAGTCTGTGATGGAAATAGTTATTTTTAGAGGAATCCATAGGACACATAATAGTAACTTACCTTTTCATAATGTAGCTTCTCATATAGGCTCTGGTCTTAGTGAATCTCAGGCTACATCTCACGTCACAGTCTTTAGCTAGATATCAAGGTATGTTATTCTTACACTGAGAGAGACACAAAGGGACGAGGAAGTGAAATTATTTGCCGAGGTACCCAGGGAGTCAATACGCTGTTGGAAATTGAATCCAGTTTTCCAGCTTTCTGTCTCCAGAGACCTGTCAGGTGGGACCTTTTGTCCCACTGCTTGGTGCTTGTGACTTGATTAGGAGTGACCTTTAGAGATGCTGGAGGTTTTCACTGAAAGCTCTTAATCCTCTCCGGAAAATGACAGAAGCTCACTTTTCTACAGTGGTCAAAAAATCATCCTAACTTCCTTGGGAGAAATTGTGAAGATGGTAGATATGTAGAAATTAATTAGTCTCAGTTCCTAAGAAGCACGAGAGAAAAAATCTCACATCTTGTCATGGTTTAAGCCTGAGAATGTCATGGGTTAGATTGGCCAAATATACATCTACATGACAGCTGATTATTTCTATTGAATATATGTAAGAACAAAAAGAAGAGTGTGGCAGACAATTATTAGAAGTAATAATTTCTACATTGTTGCATCTTTTAGCTTCCTGTCCCTGTGCATGAGCAGTGAGTGGTGCCATCCAATAAAACACTTTTCATCTCATCAGAATATTGCAAGTTCTATTTTGATTGTCATGACAAAAAGCAGTTCACAGGAGATGTTAGAGGGTGGGTGTTTGTTCCCTCCAGCTTTTTTTAAGGTGTGCCTTTTTAATGTGTTTGTTCCCTCCTGCCTTTTTTAATGGTTAGAAATGCAGCAAAAAAAAAAAACCACGATAGCTATCACAGTCTTTCATAGACAACTGAGCAAAAGAAAATCCTGTGTGTATCACATACCAGTGCATAACAGCAAAATTTGTTCTCATTCTCTGGTGTTCCTTGGAAATTCATGTATCATATCCCAGTCCAGTGAGCTCTCATGACCACAGCCTATCCAAACATAGCAGTATGTTGCTGCTGCTTTAGGATGTAGTCAGATAGACCTTTGTGGTTGGATGGACACGCACATTTTCCCCTTTTCTTTTCCAAACTAATCTCTAACTTTAGATGTTGTATAAATGTTTAAGCAAGTAATTGTTTCTTTCCTTCCTCAGAAATGCTGCTGACCTATATTTTTAGAGAGGCCAAATTTCTTGAAATTAGTTTTAAAATACAGAATTTGACTGCTCATTCACCACGGTTGTATAGAGCCAGCATACACTTACTTCTTTTCTTTTTCCCCTGAAATTAAGATACTTCAGAACTATGTGTCAGATAAAGTACTTGAAGTTTGATCGTATAGTCTTTCACTTGTATGCATGCTTTTCTCTGTTCATCTCCCTAGTCTCAGTCAGATCAGTGGAAATACTTATTTGAGTCACACAGAGTAATTTGGGTTTCATATTGCAGACTACAGATAAGAGGACGAGGACTTTCTCATACATAAGCTTAGCTCAAAGGGTTCTCTGGAGACCAGGCACTTTGGGAAGTACACAGCTGGTGTGGTAGGTAGAGACAGAGCCAGCTGAGGAGACAGCTACAGGAAGCCTTGGAGGGAAGTAGAAGCAGAGGAAGGTATGCTGGTAGGATGAGCATTTTTCCTACCTGAGCCCTGTTTCTGCAGAGCAAACCGAGGAGTTTCCCAAATCAGAAACAAAATCTTCCATTTTCAAGAACAGAGGAGGTCATATAAGCTACACCAGTCTGTTCAAAATGGGCTATAATTGGCACCAGCCAAAGCCTTAATATTCATTACCTGCATTTTGAGTGGGACTCAAAAAGTCTGACTTCTTTTCTCCATCCTAAGAAGTTTTCAAAGGAAATAAACAGGATTCTTTCCAGTCTGTTCCTTACAATTGAATGACCTTGGTCAAAATAAGCGAGGGTCCTACAAAGCCAGACTAAAAGGTACAGCTTCTCTGAAGTAATTTCATCTCTGAGTCACTGGTGTGATTTCTGTGAAGAAGTATCACTTAAACATGATATATCATGTAATACATAATGAGGATAGTTTGTTTTAAAGATTGTAGGTCAGTGTGTGGAACTATACATACATCACAATGATAAAATGAATCATGTATGAAAAAATAACATTCTCTGACCGTAGGACCTTTCCCCTTCCAGAACTCTTCAGATTTGTTTGTGCTGTGTGGGCGTGTTCTCAACTACCTGGAGACAATTACATAATTCTAGAAAGTGTGAGCCAATAAAGATCATTTTGCTCAGTTTCATTATAGACTCATAATATGTTCTTCAAAAATAGAACACGATTTTTGAAGAGGAAGTTATTAACCATGCTGTTATAATTGTTATGCTCCCAGGAATATGATGGATGCATGGAAAGAATATGCTTGTAAGTCATTGGGGACAGTGTTTTGTGCCAGTTTTTTATTGTTACAGGGGAGAAAAAGCAATATAATGATATCTGTTGCAAATTACTTGAAAGCTACTGCATTTGAACTGATTGATATTTCTGCTGATTAAAAAGGGTGTTTTCATTATATGATATTAAGACAACTTAGACAAAAACTGAGTGTTTGAAAATACAGCTTGCTTTTAGATAGAAGTGCAAAGAGGAGTCTGTTCTTGTAATCTGTCAGGTAACAGAGCTAAAATACTCTCAGGGTCTTCTCTAAATTTCTACCTGTATGTGTTTTTTAAAAGGAAAAATTAATCTAACTTTGGCTTTACAACAGGAATATCCCAAAGATATCTGTCCTAGAAATACATGCACAGCTTCAGGGCTGTGTGTGCAGCCATTTACTTCTGTATAAAAAGATTTAGTTGTGCGTTTAAGACATTGCTTGGACCAACAGACATGCTTTATGCATCAACATGAAGGTGCATGTGTTTATGAACAAGCTATTTGGAAAGAGGAAGGTGAGTATTTAGCACTATCTGAAATCTTGTGTTCACGTGGATGAGAAATTTTACACTTCCCTAAGACACTGGTGTAACTGTGCTGCCCAGAATAAAGTTCTGTCCAGGGGACAGGACTCAGATTTGTAGGACTTAACTTCTGCAAAGGCCCCCTGAACCTTCCTGCCACACACTTCCTGACCACTCCTTTGTTGAATTTACTGTAGTAGGAATGCTGCAAGTAAATACCTGTATTTCTGTATGTGTGATTACTGCATTTCTTGAGAATGGATGCAGTTTGACTACTTACTTCCTGATTCATATATTTATGATGGGTAGGAAATATGAGTATATTTGTGTACACAAGTAATAAAACCACATGACCTTTTATAATAAAGAATTAAGTTTAAGAGCATTTGTGAGTTTGTTAGATTACCCTGCTACTTTTGGGGAGTTTACAGGCAGAACATATACTGGTAGAAATACATCCTATTAGGCAGCAAACACAGACTATGTCATGCACTCTTATTATTGCTTCCATATTCATTAAAGTTTAAGACCTTAAAAGACTTGTCAAAATGTTATGCCAAGCTGAGAAACATTGCCTTGATGTGCCTTAGCTTAGCAAGTCTTACTGGCATTGCTGGCACTCTTGAGTAGTCAAGCAACAAACCTACATTTTTCAAGTCACTTGAATGTTTGTCCTCAATATGCACTTGTTTTACTTCAATCTTGATGTATTTTTCAGGATTTTATACGTTTCTTATGTAACTCTTGTCTAAAATGTGTTGGGGTTTACGTACATGTGTGCCTGATTCGACCATGTTACATCTGATCTTTCTGCAAGTTCTGAGGAGGTCAGATTGGAGGCTTAGTCCAAGCCCGTCCCTGCTGTTCTTTTCTTTATGAGTAAGAGGACTTTGTATAGCCTTGAATCCATATGCTTACTGCAGTTTGAATAGCTAAATTCAGGCATAGTTTAACTCATGTTGCTTCATGTGGGAAATCTGTGCTCTGCGTATAAAGTGTATGCCCAGTAGGAGTTGCCAGCAGTGCTTAGGAGTTTGGGGTGCTTTCTCATGTGATACATTGTATGCACCTGCTTCTAGTGAATGAACAGTTGAATTGCAGCAGTTTCTTTGTTTCTAAAAAACATAAAGAAACTCCTGAAGAAATTTTGGTAGCCTTGAGTGTGAGATAGTGTCGTTGTGGTTTAAGCCCAGCTTGTAATTCAGGACCCTTCTCTCTTTTTCCCCATTCCAAAAGGGATGGGGAGGAGAATTGAAAAAATGTAACTCCCACGGGTTTGAGATGAGAACAGTCCAGTAACTGAGGTATAACACAAACCACTACTGCTGCTACCAATAGTAATAATGATAAAGGAAATAACAATTGGAGAGAATATAAACATAAAAGGGGAAAAGGAAAAGAAACCAATAAACACAAGTGATGCGCAATGCAATTGCTCACCACCCACTGACCAATGCCCAGCCCAACCCAAGCAGTGATCTGGGATTTCCGGGTAACTCCCCTCAGTTTCTGTACTGGGCATCACTTGCTGTGGTATGGAATACCCCTTTGGCTAGTCTGGTTCAGGTATCTTGTTTGTGCTTCCCCCCCGTCTTCTTGTGCCACTCCTCACTGGCAGAGCATGAGACTGAAAATTTCCTGATCAGGGCAAGCATTACTTAGCAATAACTAAAACCATCGGTGTGTTATCAGCGTTGTTCTCAGGCTGAAGTTGAAAACACAGCACTGCACCAGCTACTAAGAGGGAGAAAAATAACTGTTACAGCTGAACCCAGGACAGGTAGAAATGGATAGGGAAAGAGGTTTACACTCAGGATAGTATATCATGTCTGTATGAAAATATCCTGTATGTATTACATCCCAATACAAAAAAAAAAAGAAAGAAACAGAACTAGTTTATTTTATGTTTTTAAAGCTGTCTACAAGTAATTGTATAGGACCAAATGGGAAACAAATGGTTTAGGCAGCTGGGCAATACATCTGAAGTAAGAAAGAAAAAACATGTTGGAAAGGCAGGGTTGTGGCATTAGAAAAATGAGTGCTTCTGTTTTTAAGCAATGTTGTACATGCATTTGTCATTGTCAACAAGACATGTGTGACTTACCTGAGCTCCCACTGGGCCCTGGAGAACTTGCTCATAGAATCATAGAGTGGTTTGGGTAGGAAGGGAGATTGAAACTCATCCAGTTCCAACCCACTTCCATGACAGGGACATCTCCCACTAGAGCAGGTTGCTCCAAGCCCCATCCAGCCTGGCCTTGAGCACTGTCAGGGATGGTGATATTAGTGAGAGGAGAGGCAGATGAGTGCAGAGTGCACTTGAAAATGTCTCTCTGAAATTTCACTGATGTGCAGAAGAAATGCTACAGGAGCATGACCTACAACAGGCTCTTTCCAGTGACACCTCTGTGAGGTACAGGAAAGGAGCATCCCTACTCAAAAGTCTTTACTGTCAGATTTTGCCTGTTCTCTGCAGCATCTTGGACTAAAA
>JBCJKH010067958.1:5972-22211 GCA_039877255.1 Loriculus beryllinus | reverse complement strand
GATGTCCTTACTGAGATGGCCTTCAGATACAACCTAACACAGCAGCAGTAGTGTAGCAACTAAAAATCTGTCCTACAGGCTGTCTTCATCTCCCAAACCAAGAATACTTTGGATTGTATATAGTAAACAACAAGCCAGTTTTTAACGTTACTATTCATGCTTCAAACACCTTCCTCAGAGCCATTTCCAGTGCACATGTATTGAGCAATTTCATCAGTACAAATATGGTTTGTAATAGCACAAGAACTGCACAATATTGCCAGCTGTACTGTCTCTCCCTTATGGACACACACAGTCATTGTGTTCTTGTGAGGGCTGTGAGCATGCATGGTGTGACCACAGCCCCTGATGGAAGACAGTGTGGTAAGCATCCAAAATACCTTCACTCTGTTCTGATAAGTCTGCTGGTACATCTATGACATCACCTCTGACTTTTACAGCACTCTTCACCCATTGCTGTGCATAGTAAAATCCTTGTAAGAACTTAAGTTTTCCTCCTTGTGTAACTTTTTAATAGCAACCCAGGAGGTGAGGCATGCCATAGCACACAAATAGGGCAGGGCTCATCATAGAAGGGATAAACCGGGTACCTGGGAAATGAATGCAGAGCCAAAAATTGCAATTTTGTACTAAACATTTAGGTGCTTAATTCACATGGCTTGATTCTCCTTTTAGGAAGTAGCCTTACTTGAGGGCAAGAATAGTGGCAGTGGCCATGGGAGCTATGTCATAGAAGCGCCTTCAAAGAGCAACCTGAGAGAGAGGCAGGACAATTACTTATAATGTCTCTTAAACGTGGCATACCCAGTGCTAGAGGTTCTGGCCCATTTACTTTGCTCTTTCCTTTCCTGCTCTTTCTTGCCTTTAGTGGGTGAGATTGTTACACACTAAGCAATCAAAGCTGAGTCCTTTTCTGATTAAGCTTCAGAAAACCCCCAAAACCATTTACCCTGAAAGCTTAGATGTTTTAACTGGATGCATAGAATGTGGTCATCTAAAAATCCCCATACCCATGGAATATTTCTGGCACGTGGCAATTAGCAGAGCAGATGACCAAGAAGATGTAAGATAGTATATACAAAAGGGAAACCTTTCATAATAATACATACATATTGGAATATAAATATGTAACACATGTTAGATTTTAAAAATGTAAGCTAATTTAAATTGCAGCAAGGCTATTAAAATGGTTTATTTTACAAGCAATGCTGATATCTTCCACAGCAAATGAATGCAGAAATGCACAGAAGTGCACAGTGCACCTTTTGCTACTGGTGCTGTGCAGTTTTGCCATTACTATAATCTTTATTAATCTGTAGCATAGGGAAAAAACTTCGTTGAAATAAAAATTAGGGGTTTTTTTTCCTGCGTCTTTACCTAAGTCAAATTTTAGATTAAAACATCAGGATGTGAAACCCAGAGTAAAAGTTTCTACTTACAGAACTGTCTCTGTATTTTTTCTGTGAGCACATCTTCATCTTTTATATACTGGGAAATAAGTGAACTTCTTTATTAAAAAATCCCAAAGCAATATAAAAAATAAAATACTTTCTCCTATCTCTTTCTTCCCATATCAGCTTTTCATGGCTCATAGGATACAATGATCTGGTTTGAGGTGGATTTTGAAGAACTTAGATATAGAGTTATTATTGGCAATACAAAAAAAAGCTGAATTTTCTGCCAGAGTGGGTGGAAATCATCAGTTTCAAAACCTGATCATAGAATTACACATGTCCTTGGTGAATATCTTGAAGTGTCATACTTTAAATTTAAAAAGAAATAAAAAATGATATCAGGTTCCTAATGCATGAACAAGTTCTCTCTTAGTAGGACTTGTTGAAGTATCTTGATGTGTCTTCTTAAACCTTCACTGCTTATTCTTTCTTGAATCACATTCTGACTGATTCTTTTAAAGATCTGTTTGGATTTCATAGTGAATGGGATGCTGTTAAGTAGTCTAATGTATTCTGTAAAGCTCCAGAAGAGTTTCTTTCAAGAGCCTCTGTTGCAAATGAAATATTCTCCAGCATGATTTGAAGGGTGACTTACGAACAGAGATGGCATTAGGCACTGCAGTCAAGTCAGAGCTTCATCACAGGTTTCAGCGGTAACCAGGTGAGTGTATTTGGGAATAGTGTAAACAGAAAATCTCCATTCCTCACAGTTCAAGCATCACTTTGTGCATAGGATCTGTTTCAATGAGTGTGTCTTAAGTGCTACAAAAAGATCCAGAGCAGGACTGAAGTTATATATTTGATGTTGGCCCTTCCCCTGCGTAAAAGTGCCACAGTGAAAGAACAGAAACTCAAATCACAGATGTATAAAACCTGTCACATCTTGCATGTGATTATGCAGGCGAAGCTTGCAAATACTAGAAATGCACATGTTTAAGGTGGGCTTTCAGTTTATGAGTGAGATATCACTGATATGGGTACTATAGAAGAGTGGAACACTGATAAATCAAGTTTCTAATAGGAAAATAAAGTTATTCAAACTTTGAAAACCCTGAGTAGCCAGAGGTCTATGACAACTGCAGTGAAAACAGTAGGAGAAAAAAAAATTCCCAAAGAATACCTTCAACCATAATTCAAGTAGCTACAGTAACTTCAGCAACCTGGCTTGACAAGTGACTGTGAAGATCTGCGTGAGCTTGTACTTGTCAGCTACTCTGCAGTTTTGTCTTGTTTACTAATGATGCGCTGTGGACTCTTAAGAAACTTGCATTTGAAAGACATTTCAGAAGTGACTGAGGTGGATGCCTCATGACAGATTCCACCAAAGCTTGAATAATTTACCAGCTTAGCATATGCCAAGCCAGTGCTGTTACTTTTTGTTCTTAATGTGGAAATGAGTCATCTCGCATTGCTTAGGCAATGTAGAAAGGGTATGCTGAAAATGAGAGAGCAGAGACAGCAACCTCAAACTCTGAAGCATCGAAATACTATGAAGGAAGTTTAACAAAATATCCTAGATTTAATGATTGTTTGGCATTCTTAGTATTTACAATTAAATCTGTCATATATTTCTATGAAACGGCTCAGTAGCAGCCACGAAAAGCAAGCTTCGCCTGCATCTCTCCAAGCACCATGGCCCTGAAAACCTTGCAGTTGCTTCTAAGAATTATGTTCCCCTAGAGGATTTGGGGGTTTTTGGTCATAAAATATTTGGAGCAAAAAATTTATGGAAGTAAAATTTGACCCAAGTTTAACCAGGCTTCTGTAGGTAAAGAGCATACTGATCATATATATATTAATTATTGAAGATTATCTTAACAGTAAAGTTATTAGTTTAAATATAAAATATGAAAATCATATGTATTCATATGTGATTAATATATGAATAATGTTTGTATGGATTTACATAAATTTACACATGTGTATTAGATAATATTTACATACAGCTTGTATATGCTTATATATGCACCTAAGCAAGTGTTGAGCTCATCATTAAGCGTGTATCATTAAGCACATCACAGGGCCTAACCTTATCAAACAAGCAGTAAAATAAGGATGAGACAATATGAACATGATGTCATGACAATGACATCAGAAATTACTTGTTTACACAAGTATTAATAGAATGGCTCAAGGACCCTGTATAGTGAACCTCATAAATTGGAAGCAGCCCAAATCATCCTTGTAACCTTGCCCATAATTTGCTACTAGTGACAAAAACATAAAGGTCCAAATTATGTTCATTACCAAAGAGGAGTGATAGTGTCAAAGTGGCTTTAACAGAAATGAGAACTAGATCTTTGAAGT
This sequence comes from Loriculus beryllinus, assembly GCA_039877255.1. Taxonomy (NCBI): domain Eukaryota; kingdom Metazoa; phylum Chordata; class Aves; order Psittaciformes; family Psittacidae; genus Loriculus; species Loriculus beryllinus. The sequence goes on along the minus strand of JBCJKH010067958.1, from coordinate 18,450 downwards.
ATCATCTATAATACTTTCTGAAGGAGGAAGCAGAAATTGGTGGGAGGGCACTCAAATCAAATCCCAAATACAGCAGAAAAAAGAAAAAATTCAGTCAAGGGGCAGCAGGTAGCCTTGTGTTGTACAAACTACTCTTTTTGGGAGGGTTCCCAAGCAAAATACAGTCATTATGGGAAAATAAATGCTCAGCCAGCCTAGCAGTGCCAGATATAATTCCTTATTCATTTCCCCTGATGAAAAAAAAACAAACAAACAACAAAACCCCAAAGATTTTAAAATAACTCTTTACCATTCTATTTTCAGTGCTTCAACTGTTGATTCCTACATCCTCCAATACATCCTTTGGTGGACTCTATTCTTATTCTTCTACTAAGACTCAGGGAGGCAGAGAACTGTTTATGTCTCTGCTATGAGAGGCCCTTGCACGCTATCCCATGATCAGTCAGTACACCATGTGCTTTATCCCTTACATATGGCCCACAAGGAAAATGAGAGCCCATTCCGTGGTTTCATTTTTAGTAAGTGGTACAAAGTAAAGAGGGATAGAAGAACAGCCAACTGTGCTCTGATCCGTTGGGAAGCCTGTGCTCACAGCGGTCCAAATTGTCAGCTGTCTGAAATATTTTAGTACCAATCAGGCAATCTCTTTGTAAGAAAGCATTAAAAGGAAAGTGAAAGATTCCAAAGGGCAGGAAAAAACGCCTGTGCAACAAGTCACAAAACAAAAATTGCTTGTAGGACAATGGAAAACACTGTTTGTAGGGCAGTGGAAAATAAGACTTGGTAGCATCTCCAGCTTTTATACTATATAGGAAAGAAGAATTTTGAGCTTTTTTTACCTAGGTTTATAGAGAGAAAATGTTTTACAAACTTGAAACCCAAGGGAGTTTACCAATGAAGAATGAAAAACATGGCCAGAAAAACAGGTAGCAGAACCACACAGTGATGGTGCAGGCCACAGTTTTTTAAAGCATTCCTAGCAAGCTCCAGAAGCAGTGACATTTCCACACACGTCTTCTTGAAGAGGGTGCAGCTCTTGCTCTAGCAGGTTGTCACAGCTTTGCTCGGTCTCAGAAACACCATGCAGGTCAGTGGCCCAAATCCCCACCTGGCATAGCTCTATGCAGCTATGCCCAAGTCATCATTTTACCCTGTTCTCCTTTCACCCAGTGTTTGGATTGTTGGTTCTTGATTTATGACTGTATGTTTTTATTTGGCTGTTTTCCTCCTGGTGTGGAGTCTCTGCTGACTATATGAGCTGGCTGCTACAAAGCTGGATTGCAGCTAGGAGGAGGGCTGGACATGTAATTCCCTGCTGTTTTTTTCTTACTCTTTCAACTAACAAAATGTCTCAGATGAAACAGGAAAGAAACTGGAAACTTCAAATGCCACGATGTGGTTCATATTATGTTATCTATTCACTGTGAAAGCCCTGCTTATGCATGGGATCATAATCAGAAATGAGCCAATGATCATCTATGTATTATTAATAGAACTGTGGCTTTAAATACTATTGATAGTGTGGGGGGACACAGTAATAGGGGTGACTTTCATGCAAATGGTGTGAAAAGCACAGCTTCTTAGACATATAAACTAATCAGAAAATACCACTGCACATATTTCATAATTACAAACACTAATATTCATTATCTCTGTCATTATGCAACAGGCTTTTAGTAGTAGATCAAATAGCATAAATAAGGTGGAACTAAAGCTTGTTGTATACAAAATGCAGCTTCAAGTACAGGTAGCCTAGGCGAGACTTCTACTCACATTGCTCTGAAAGTAACAGTCTGGAATGAAAGCTCTTGAAAAAAACCCTGAAATCAGTGCTTTTCAACTCACTGGGAGATGCTTAAAATGCACATGTTAGTTCTGGTCTAAAAGATTTAGAGAGTTGCTTCTGATGGGGAAAAATAGCCTACAGAAAACCCAAAATGCCTTAATTCTTTCATTTAGACAACTGCCAAGGTTCAAGCATGAGAGCAAGTTTTATTGTTTTGATCTTCAGTTCGGTAAGGGCAGAAATGCCATTCAGCTGGCATCTGAATTGCTAAATTTTAGTTTGATTTCCAAGTCATCCCTAAATCCAGTCCAAATTGTCCTCTGGATTTTATAACTCTCACTGAACAAATCATTTAGAAGTCTACTGTTGATAGGTTTCCAGCACTCTCATATTCAAAGCAGTTGACTTCAATGCAACCAAGAAGAGGAATGGCGTAGGACCTGACCTTGAGAGGTTTAAAAGGCATGCATTTCTGTTTTTATGAATGAGAGATTATTGCTGCCAGCATTTCTGAGGTTGCATTCAGAAGCTATCTATGCTGATAGCCCAGTTAAAGATACAAAATACGCAGTTCCAAAACATCCATTGTAGCCCTACAAACTCATTTGTTGTTTTACATATTTTATACATAAATGATAGTACATTTACTTGGTTACATTTTTTATGTAACCAGCTCCCTTCTGTAAAGAATAAGCTTTCAGGCATTCAAAGATTCTGTTTTCAAGATGGTCAGGAGCCTTTCTGATGTTCTAAATTTTCAGTAAATGAGATATTTGATAAAGTAAGATCTCTGTGCTTTGTTTCTATACTTGTTCACAGCCTTGTGTCACAAGCTTTGCAAGAGATTTATCCCCACCATCAGATGATAAACTGATTTCTCAAGGACTTAGTGCTTCACTAGGGAATGCTCTAGAACTGGCCTTCTCTTCCTTTTGGAGTTTTTATCACATATGCTTTTGTTCTATGTTTGGTTTGTCATTTCTGACTGCTTTCATATGTGATATGTATTAACAGTCATAGTAGGAAAATTATTTACGGCCAACAGATTGTCTTCAGCTTTATGATTCTAGTTGCATAAACTGTATGATTTCATGTGCAGAATTATATCTGTACTCTGACTTACATGTTTAGGAATGTTTTAATTGTAGGTAAAATACTTCCGAAGACCATAGTAGTTCTGTATGGTTTTGCTATAGCATGTTCAAGAGTGAGGGTGAACATGTGAATTGTTTGAGGAAAAACCTTCATATTCTCACAAGACTAAGAGCTGAAATGAAGAGGGATGTATTTAAACCACACTGTACAGAACTACTGGTACGTGTGGGGGTGTGCATGCCTCTGTGTGTGTGTGTCTGTATAAATTCCTACATTTTGACTCACACTATTCCGTGTCCTATTGGTAATTTTCATTCTGAAATATTACTGCAGTAGTGCCTCAGCATTAATGAATGCTGTCAAATGTCCCCTTCTAGGCTCAAGAAAAGACATCACTCTCCTGGTTCCTTATAACATCTGTTAGTAGTATCTCTGCAGTAATATTTTACTAGGTGGCAATATTTCCTACTCTTGGGAATACTAAGAACTCTGCAACCTTTATTCCACCTTAGATGCTAGTTATATTCTGCTTGCTGAACAAGTTAATACAGTTCTCTTATTCCCATTATTTTTCTTCTGATCTGCTTTTAAGTCCCTTACTGTTTCAAAGACTGTTGTCTTCCTTCTTTCTTAAATGATGGCTGCGCCAGTGGTTCACGTGCTGTGCTGTGCATGTGGCTTGCTGGCTTGACTGCAGGGTTTTGTTAGCTTGACTACTACGTACGTATAGCCTAGTCAATCCTAAGACTGAGTGCATTTGAAGGACAGATTTCATTATACATTCCTTCCATCCCATTATCTTACCGCTTTATCTTTGGGGTTTTTTTGCAGAACTTAACAATTTTTAGAAAGAACTTAATGATGGGATGAACTATGTCAGACAGATGGCTTCAAATTACAATTATTAGAAATCCAGCTTAACAGTCTGCACTTTAATAATTCATCACTGAAGAGCCCTTATTTTAAGCTTCTCTTAGAAATGCCATTTCTCTGATGTGCATGTAACTTTGGAGAGGACTGACAAATTCAGTGATTTTTACCTAATGTTTTCCCCTCTTACTGAGGCACAGGGCTGTCTGCCTGTCCAATGTTTTGCAGCTGCAGAAATCTTTATATGGCACTATCAAGATGCCTGAAATAGCTGAATTAGAGTAATTCATACAGTTCCTAAGAATGGCAGATATTACACACAATACACACATGGCTGCACACACATCTTTTTCATAAAGCTACTTAGTTTGTATTGCAAAGAAACAGAAGATTTTGTCTTCAGAGGTTATGAAATTCATTGGGAACAGAGTAGAGTCAATAGATATAATTTACACCTGCCAAGGACCTGGCTTCATCCTGGGTATCTTGGCTGAGTTTGAAAACTGCATGCTTTCTAGAAAGATCAAGACCAATAGAAAGGCTTCAGCAGTGGGAAGCCACTGGAAACCGCAGAAACCCAAGCTTGTCTCTCCACTTCCACACAGCTGTGTTGCTCAGGTGGTAAAGCCCAGCCTGTGATTGCACCCCTTCAAATGCTGCTGTGGGATTGCTGTGATTGTAGTTGCTGCTCTCCCACGGGGTCAGTCACACACCTTGGCTCTGCTGTCTGCCAATGTTCCTCTGGTTGTTTGTAAGTATGTCTGTATATACCTGCAGTTATATATAATAAGGAATAATACCCCTATTTGTATGTATCTGTACCAGTAGTCTTGTCTTCCAGCTTGGTCTCTAAGTTGGCAGAAGCAGTGGAAATGAATGGAGCTTAATTTAATTAACAATGAGTCACTAGTAATTGTACAGGTTTGGAAGCTGCTTGAAGATGAGCTCCTGGTTCATGAGTACCACTTAATTGAATCCTTTTTAGCCATTTGTCTTCCCATTTCTTACTAAATCTTAGTAAATGAAGTAATTTTGGTTTTGAAAAGATGTGATCCATTTTAAGGAAATTATCAAGATCCCAAGAAAGCTGAAAATCACTGGGAGTGCCTGGGAGTGTGTGCTTGCCTGCAGATGCTCTGTAGCTCCCAGTACCCAGACAGTGAAGGAATAAATGCAGGAACTCTTTTCTTACTGTAGTAAATTGAAAGGAGGGGTCTTTTCCTGCACTTTGAAGGGTAGCAGCCCCCAAAAGGGCCAACAAGCCAGAATATAACGCAGGGGCAGGCAGAAATGCAAAATGGTTTGGTCACCCTTTATTTTTCATAGCTTTTACATTAGTATTCTTAGGTATGTCCTTTCCACAGAACTCTCTTTGCTCCTTTTTGCATGTTTACTTTTAAGACACAGTTTCCTAGCTTTCCAAAATGTACAATTATTTTCTGCAGGAGGAAACAGAACCCCATTTGTTTATCACAGAGGCTAGAACAAGCTCCCAGAGTCACTCTTGGATAAATAAATACAGAAGCTAAGTGCAGTTAGGAGGGGAAAAAGACTGAGTATTTGTTTTCTTACCTGAGAGACTGATCATTGTCAAACTTAGTGCTTTCTTGCACAGCTCTGCAGGCATACATTTGTACAGAAGAACAGTCACATAGCTCCTTACAGCTACTTTAATGTGAACTCCCAATAAAATATGTCATGATGTTTCCATTCCTTGGAAAACCTGCAAGCAAGGGTAAATTTAACTGTAAGACTCCAATATTTTCATTGTCTTGAATTACCAAAATGTGTTCACACCAGGTTAATGACACAGAAAGTGAAGGTGGAGAGCTCAAGGACTCAGTGAGACAAGTGTTCCCAGCATCCCCAATGAAATCTGTGGCATCTCCCCTTTCTCCTTAGGGTACTTTATGTAGTAGGCAAGTGTTTGCTTACACATTCAGTGGTGTTTATAGTGGGGTTTTCTTTTGATTCACCTGAGCAAATGTGTCATGATGAGTGTATACGGAGCAGTCTGCTTGTAAACTCTTCATGCTAGTCTCCATTTGCAAAAAATTAGTCAGTGCTAGGGTGATGGTAGTCAACTGCTCTGTGTCTTGGTCATCTACCTAAAGATGAAATGAATCATACTGTGTAAATAATGATTCCTTTCCACTGACATTAAAACTCAAGTTTTAAAAAATCCTGTAATTAGAATATATATACATATATATGTGTGTGTATATGTATACATAACCATAAATAATTGGGAACTTTAAGAATCATAGAATGGAAGAGATCCATAAGGATCATTGAGTTGAACTCTACCTAAAACTAAACCTTATGACTAAGAGCAGTGTCCAGATGCTCCTTGAATTCTGACAAGCTTGGTGCCATGACCACTTACTTGGGGAGCCTGTTGCAGTGACCAGCCACCCTCTCAGGGAAGAACCTCATGTTCCATCTGAACTTCCCTTGTGTACTGTCCTGGCCACTGGAGAGAGGAGATCAGCCTTTACCTGTCCACTGCACCCCTTGAGGAAGCTGTAGACTGCAATGAGGCCACCCCTCAGCTTCTGTTCTCCAAGCTGAACAGCCAAGTAGCCTCAGCTGCTCCTCAGAGTTCTTAAGCCCAAAGCCTTTCACAATCTCTGTCACCCTTCTCTGGATACATTTTAATAGTTTGATGTCCTTCTTATATCGAGGCACCCAAAACTGCACTCAGTAGTTGTGGTGGGGATGCATCAGTGCAGTGTAGAGTGGGATGATGACCTCCCTCGGCTGCCTGTCTGTGCTGTGTTTGATGCACAGTTGGCTCTCTTGCAGCCAGTCTTTTCATGCTTCCTTTTTCTTGCTTTTATATTTTGTCCTTGTTGATGGTAAAAGGTAGACACAAAAGGGGAGAGAAAGTTAAAATAATCTGAGCTATCCTTAAAGATTACTTGCCACTCTTAGTTTTTAAGGTTCCTGAATTACCATTTACTTTTTTTTCTTCCAACTTATTTGGAAGAGCTGAGGTGTAGGAAGGGACCTCTGAATGTCTTGTCCAACATCCTTGCTCAAGCAGGGTCATCTAGAATAGGTTGCCCTAGACTGTATCCAGTCTGATTTTGATATACAAGGATGGAAACTCTGAAAGCACTCTGACAATTGCCTGTTCACCTCATACTGTGGAGGAGACTCAGGCTCTGTCTTTACTGGCCCCATCAGGCACGGGTAAGATCCCTCCTCGTCATCTTTTCTCCAGGTTGGACAGTCCCAGCTCTCTCAGCCTCTCCTCATATGACAGGTGTTCCAGTCCCTTGATTGTGGCCCATATTTTGCTGGGAAGTAAAGGACCAGCTTTGGCCATCAGCAGCTCTCCTCACGTGCCTGAAGTATGAGCTCTAGTCAGCGTGGGAAATGTGGTGCCAGACAGCTTTGTACATGCGAGCACCCCTTTGGAGTCACCTAGAGAACAGACAAAGCAATACTGGCTAATCTTAGTGTTGTTCAAGTACTAGCTGATTTTGGAATGGTTACATGCATAATGACATCTTTAAATGAAGTGACATACTTTAATGCTGCCACTTTAGTCACTTTTCTTTGTCTGAGAAGCGGCTGTGAAGCTGAAAGGAGGGTAAATACCCCTCCATTACATACTACATTTCCTGCTCGATTGGAAGCTCCAAAGCACCATGATGAAAAATAACCATTTTTCCTCACAGACTAGAGCTGGTCTGTGCACTGGTTCACAGTAGTCTGCCTCAGAGCAGGAGATAAAAGAAGCTGACCAAGAGTTCAGCACTGTGGTGCCTTTCTCTATACAATACCAAGCTTCCCTATAAATTAGTGTCATAAGGTGACTCAGCTTCTGCTCCACACCAGGATATCTTTGTAGGGTTGAAGTCAGAGCTGAGACTGTGTTTCAGGTTAGCACAGTGAGCAAAGAAAGCATGGTCACGTCAGTCCTAGGTCCTAGCTGAAGAGCTGGGGCCACAACCTCACTAGCCCATGAAGCAGGATGTACCTGGGCTGGCAGGATTTCAGGGTAAGCATTTGTGATCTTGTTGCACACGCAAAGTTACCAAGACTGCAGCTGAACTTCTCTGTCAGTTTAGGAAAGATTTCCTATTTTCAGTTACATAGATTGCAGTTAATAAGGTACTGTGATGAAACCATCATGACTGACAGTAATGATTACAGACCAAGTGCTCTACCTAAAATAGTTGTGCTAAAGTCAAGAGCTAGCAAGTGTTTGCAGTCTCGCGTGTAACTTGCTGACAAAGAGCAAAGCAGTTGCTCTTTCTAGTGCAATAGTTTCTAGTGGCTTTCCTTTTGTCTGAATTCCAACCCATAGTCCCCAAAAAGCTTAACTTGGAAAACTTTCTAACCCTGCACTGATTCATTCAAGGAATTGACTGTATGGTCAAAAAGCAACAGTGAAGTGATTAATTAGAATGATCCTTTGGTTTCAAAGGGGTTTCTTGCTAATCAAGATGTCCAGAAAAAGTCCATGTTTTTTGCACTACAGCCTAACCATTTACACATCAAGTTCTTAATCTTAAAACTTCTTGACATTTTAAAGTAGTGATTATATTGGGTTATTTTTTTAATATCTAAGCCTTTAGGATACCCTTAAGTTTAAATTTGAATTTTGACAATGAAGATTAAATAAAAGTCAATTTTCAAATAAAAGCCTATATCATCTGATTAGCTTGTCATTCTGGGTATTAGGAAGATTCCTATATCATTGAGGAAGATGTCTTCCCTTGGGGAGAGGACTCTGGTTTCTGGGAAGTCTATACCTGTTTGATAGCATATTTGACAAGAAGGCTCAAACATGTAATTCACCTAGCATGAAATGACACCAAGAAGCAAATGACTGAACACTGAGATAGGGTCACCTAGTGGGAAAAGTCAGGTCTCAGGCCAGACAGAAGAGTCAGAGAGGTAACACAAAGCTGTAGAACTGCAAGGAAAGGAAAGATGCTGAAAAACCACTTGGTGCCTCCCAGAGAGACAGTTATGTCCTGCATAGCATCTGACTTGCCATTGGCACAGGATTCTGTTTGAGAGAAAAACATTTTGCTTCTGGGCTTCAGATTTTAAGTCAAATAAAAAGACTTTGTGTGAAACATGTATTATTCCACAGCAACATAATCAGGCACATAACTGTCTGACACTGCCACTGAACCAGTTTCCTGAGCTATGAAATACTAGAATAGAAACAGCCTTGATGGGGGACATACATCTAAACAGAAGAAGCCACACAGATGGAAACGCAGCTCCCATGGTGGAGGCTGGCATCCTGACAATCTACTGCAGGTATGCTTGCTCAATCAAACTGTAAGACTGAAATAGAGTTCACAGGATTTTCTAGCACATATCAATCCCCTTAGTTTAGTCAGCAGTATCAGAAGTGCTAGAGGAAGGCACAAAGATTTTGGCTGCAAGCAATTTAAGGAATAACATCAACAGGAAGCCTGCCCTTAATAAGGGTAGGAATGGGTTTACATGCTAAACATTTGCCTTGCCATATTCTTTTCTTTTCACACTGTCAGCATAAAGAAGGGTGACATTTAGATTTATAAATGCCTATTTCTTTTGTAATTTCAATTGTCTGCGGTGTTGATGGTAACTAAAACTGAGGAATGCACTGCGATATTAACTTCTAAAATCTTTTTCTCAGTTGAAGTTGTACCTTTTGAATAAGGCTGGTTGCTTTTCAGCCATTTGGGATGCACCTGTGCTCTCCCACTTTGAAAATGATTTACAGCAAAATAAAGGAAGGTGCCTAAAATACATGCATTAATTCTTACATTCTGTTATTTATCTTTAAATGCAAACATTAAAGGGAAAAAGCTTTGTACAATCTGCTAAAGTCATAGTCCTATGGCTTTTTTAACCTGCCATGGCAGGATATTTGTGTTCCCAACAAAGTTGTTAACTTCTGTTGGTGGCATTAAGTGAAGATATTATTCCCCCTAACTGCAAATTTTAGATACAAACTTACAGATGAAGTCAGGCTGCATCCTGAGGTGTGTGACATCTCAGTGCCAATGTCAGGTGCAAGGAGGGATGTTCTAACAGGAATTCTCATAGTCTGCTCAAAACCCAGCTGCACACTCAGAATGCTGGATTGAAAACATGCTTTAAAACACATACAGGTGTTTTCATAAAATAAGGTGAGTTAGCTAAAGGCGGCACTGAATGTCTCCCTTTCCGTTAGCCAGCCACAGTCCTCACATAGTCTCTCATTCTGTTCAGAGCTTCGTGCTGTTTTCACCCTGGTTTGCACATTAGCAGCAATATGCTTATTTGCATAGCTTCCCTACTCTTTCGTTCTGTGTTTCTGTGGGCTTTTAATGCATTATGACTGGCGTTTTTCCCACACTTCCTCTTGTCTGTCTTACCCCTTGAGTGATGAGAGGGTGAGAGATAAAGGAAAGTTGTCAGAGCATCAGTAAATTGGGATCTGTAATAGCGAGGTGGTTAAATATTCAACATAAGCAGCTGCTGCAGCACCTGAAAAACCTGAGCAACACCAGCATAAGTCAGTTGTTTCATCATTCCTCAAGATTGCTTTCAGAGCTGTGCAGAATATCTTTATGATTTAGAGTGCAGGGCAATTCTACTCACCTGTTAGCACACGGGGCCATAGTTGCTCCTGTTTCAGCAACGTGATAAAGTCTTGACTGGGCTCTTAGCAGAATTCTAAGCACTGTTTGTTTGTATTTTAGGGCCAAACTTTTGCCTGTTGGCTGCAGCAGAAAGGAACAAAGACAACAACAAGGTAAGAAATGGGACTTGGAGAGGTAAGTGAACAGAGTGAAGATGGGCATGCTTTTAGCTACTTCCCTTTATCTACCAGCAGGTAGTGAACCAAGCAGAGATTTGGCACAGTTGAACTCTCTACCTCTCTGCCTCCTCCAAGGGCAGGGAGGAGCCCTAGGAAAGACTGATTCTTTGGGCTGCTTCTTACTGCTGCACTCTCTTGGCAAAGCCATGCTCAAATCTTCCTCTTTCTTGCAGCAAAGTTCATCAGTCTTTCTTCTTGTGTCCACCAGGGACAAAAAATACAGTCTTTTTAACAATTTCTCATACACTTGAAGAGTGTTAATATTGATTTTCTTGTATTTCCCTTTCCCTGGCCTTTTCTCCTTTAATCTGTATTTAGCTTTCTCAAATGATAGAATGTATTGGGGTTGGAAGAGACCTTCAAATGTCATCTAATTCCAACCCTCCTGCAATGAATAGAGACATCTTCAACTAGATCAGGTTGCTCAGAACCACATCCAGCCTGGCCCTGAATGACTCCAGGGATGGTGCAACCACCACACCTCTCTGAGCAACCTGTGCCAGTATTTTACCATTGTAAAGAATTCCTTCCCCATGTCCAGCCTGAATCTCCCCTCTTTGAGTTTGAAACCATCACCCCTTGTCCTATTACAACAGGCGCTGCTAAAAAGTCTCCCCATCTTTCTTATAGCCCCGTTTCAGAGCTGAAAGGTTGCAATAAGGTCTCCCTGAAGTCTTGACTTCTCCTTTGTTTAGCCTTTCTGTGTTGGTTTTCAAGCCTTTAATCTTTCTCACTCATTTATAGACTTTCTCAAATCAATCCACACCTTTCTTGAAGTACAGTGTCAAAAACCTTGACGCAGTGTTCCAGTTAGTATCTTGCCAGTGAACATCAGAGTTGTTATTTGGCATGTCTTGTTTATACTCCATCCAAGTATCACTGCCTGAAATAATTTCATCTGACTTTATGCTCTAGCTGTGTACACTTGACCTGAGTGTCCTTAAATTCTTTTTTAGTGCATGTCCTGATTTTAGGGTGTGACTGAGTATTTTACCTGTATCCTTTAGGGGAGTTGAAGTGCACCTCAGAAGTGCCTGTTTATATTGGTTCGTCATAAAGAGATCATAGGCTGATGGGATAGAATGTAGACACTCATCTAACAATGCACATGACCACTCTTGGTCAGATAGATAGCATCCTTCACCTACCAGCTATTTTGTACTTCTGGATGCTGGAGCACATAGGACTGGAAACAGTTACTTGGATCACTGAGTTCTGTATCCTGCAGTCATGGACTACGAGGCTGTATATATTTCTAATTCAGAAGGAACTTCACACACTGTGGTATGCTGCATGTCACAGAACTCTTCCAAAATACTCATTCAATGCGTAGTAAAAGAGTCAGCTATCATGTGCCTGAGGAAAAGAAAAAGGATGATGGCACCTGGTGGGTTTGGGAGAGCACATTGATGAAACTACCCTGAATGTTCCCAGAGAAGGAGATCAGGCCCACCACTACATAAGAGTGTCAATGTTTGCTACCAAACTGACAAGCAGTTGAAATTCTTTGCCAACCTCAAATCTGGTAGTTGTTTTACTCTCATATGGATAAACACTGCACAAATAAATCAGGGTGAGGTAATCCCTGTACCCTGAGACTACAAACCAGACCAGCAGGTTAAAAGACCTCACTCTTCCTTGTCTGTTACTATGTTTATCCCCTCCTGAAACCCTGCAACACACACACATGCACATCCATAACAAGTAAATGCAGCCCTTCTGTGTGGTTGTCCTTTGTATTATCTACTGTCCTTATAACGAATGTAAGGCCTGGAGACTGCTGGTTATTTGGAGTAGCTCAGTCAATAAAGAGGTTGAGTCCTGTATTTATTCAGATTTTTAGGTCTCAAAAAGGTTTCTTAAGGTTTTCTCTGAACTCGTCAAAGAATTCATTATACTTTTTTGAA